>JAUPFT010000019.1:23341080-23461080 GCA_036936625.1 Parnassius smintheus behrii | reverse complement strand
CACACACACACACACACACACACACACACACACACAACACACACACACACACACACACACACACACAACACACACACAACACACACACACAACACACACACAACACACACACAACACACACACACACACACACACACACACACACACAACACACACACACACACACACACACACACACACACACACACACACACACACACACACACACACACACACACACGCACATACACAAATTATCGAAAAATCGAGCCAGTTTCAAATTTTTGCGAGGCTAACGGATAGCAATTGATTTTTATATAACATAAAGAAAATTGATTTTCCACACAGTCAAGTTTGCTAACTCTTCAGCTGTTTTGAATAGATAATGGTGTGATATAAAGTTGACAGTTTTACATTAAAAGTACCTGTAATTAAAAATTAAAATGTTATACTGTCGTGTTGTTCCCAAGGATCGTCCCTAAACAGTATTTCAACATTAACTACGTTTACTCTTCACTTTAGAAGAGTTTTTAAACCCTTTAATGACTTAAAAGGCGTGGCCATTACGCTACAGGCGTTTAATGGTTTTTAAACTTGTCCATTACACAGTCTGTAGCCAGTATTGACTTTAGTGCATTAAGATTTTATCATTATATTTGATTTAAAGTAACACAGCGAATAAGATCATTATTTAATTACATTGTTGTTGTTTTTTTTTTTGTAAACAGTAAATTAGCCAGGTAATTGTGTAAGTTATTTTCTTCATTGAATATAATAGATTAGAATGATTTTTATTCAATCTCAATTATTACATAATACTTATTGAAAATATTTTTTTTATTTATTTACCACCTTTCCGGAAAATACCTTTGTCCTGGGGCCAGGAGACCTAGCGGGACTTTTTTAAATATATTTCATTTTACAATAATTTTGTGTGTATAAATTTTCACATCTACAAGACTCAACTCCTCTCCATTAAAGAGCACATTGGAATTTGAATACATTTAGTCTTATTGTCGTTTAAGTTCTCGCCGTCATAATTAATTGACTGCCGTTTAAGTTTGAAAATAAAAGAGGTATCATCAGTAAATAGTACTATATCACGATTGTCCCCCACAAGATAAGGTAAGTCATTAGATTCAGAACAGGAATGGGCCAAGAATCGAACCCGTGGAACGCTCATTGATACCACCGATCTGGAGAAACCTTTATCATTGATAACGACATTTTCATTTCTGTTATTTAAATATAAAATAATAAGTCTAAGCGCAAAATGTTTGCCATCGCAATATTGTAGTTTTCTGATTAATATCTCATAATGAACATAATCGAAAGCTTTGGAAAGATCCCAAAGTATACCCAAGGTATCTTATGAATTCTCCCAGACATTTAAAATATTATATATTTCATAAGCTCAACACAAGTGTCGGCCGTCAAGCAATCCTTTGCAAAAGTAAATTAATTTTTATGGAGTAATTTGTTTGTATTTAAAAAAATTACAACAGATGCAACATTATTTTTTTAAAATTTACCTGGAGTTGGTAGTACAGAAATAAGTCTAAAATGTTTTTAATGCTCGCAAGTATGAGACGGCCACTCGAGAAGTTTTCTTTCCCATCGGTTGTCGATTCTCAAAAATGTTGCCCGGAACCGGAGTCCATATACTGCACATGATATAGCAGCTCAAAAACCTGATAAACGATAGGAAAGAAAAGCTCTTGAGTGGCAGACTCGTACTGGTGGGCGACACCCTACTAGATGAAGTGACGGTTTAATGAAACACGCATGTAGTCGATGGATGCAGCTGGTATCGTACCTTAAGGGGGAGGACTTTATTCAACAGTGGTTTTGTGATGGGCTGTAGTGATAGTGACAAAACATGAGATTATTTTATTGTAAGCTTGTATTCATTTCAAAATGAAAAATCACAAGAAAGTTTATGAAGAGAAAACAACGCATATCGCGTTATTTGACGAGGGCATCGCCGCCGCACCGCATGTCATGGTCATTGTTAGATGGCGGCAAAACGATTACGTTTATTTCAAATGTAAAATATTTAAGTATTTTGCATTTGGAATAAACTACCCTCGTACTATAATCTCCATAGGAGAGGATCATAACCAGCCATGAACTTTAGAGCTAATGAAAAAGATACAATATTAGGAAAATGTTGAACGTCATAATATTAAAAAAGTATTTCATAAAACTGAAGTGACAAACGAATTTACAGTCCACCTAATGGTGTCACTGTACACTTGTAGTCAATGTACACTTTCAGTCAATCTACACTTGTACACTTGCAGCCAACTTTCAATGAGGAAGGCTAAAATGATTTGTCAAGTACAAGGAATAAGATGTTATGCCTCACAGCCTGTAATTATACTGGATCTCTATATCCTTCAGATCAGAACATAGCAGTACGCTACTACGTACGGTAAAGCAGCAGTAAGTAACTTACTGCAGACGTGTGCCAATTATTAGTTTCCAGTGACCTTATCTTTCAAGTTTATATAAAAGTATTAATTCGTAAAAAATAATATTAATTCGTCTTGCGAACCGGGTCATTCGGGTCAATCATTCAAATGGATCATTTTGAGGTCCAGTACTCGGTAATCTGTGAGACCCACTCGATAATGACCGACATTACTATACTCTTTGGTTGTAGGTTCTGTCAATCATTTTATCCAGAACATTCAAAAAATGTAATTGCAATCATCTATATTTTGATAAGACCCGGCTCAAATGAAGGAATCATTCACGATTGAAATATGTCTAAAGAACTGCTATTTGCAGAAATAGATAAGATATTAGTACATCCCGGACGGCCAGCAAGGCGGAAAAGAAGTCAAACCACCTCTTACTTAGCTTAAGCATTAAACAAAAAAGTATTAATTTGAAGAACAAAGAATATTTCAATTTTCCAAACTATTTGGTTTTACTGTAAACATTGTTAAAATTTTTCATTTCGCTTAAAAATATTTTTTACTCATCAAATAATACGTTTGTTTCCCTAAAGTGCTTTTAACGTTATTAATCTACGGAAATGAAATACAATGTTAAACAAGCTTTTTTTTCTTAAGGTAATCACATAATAGATCTTTACATAAAATAAGGTATAGAGGATTGAGTCTCCTTTTGCCCGCCATTTATTAGTAATCATGAGATCATTCTGGATTTTCCAACAGTCGTCTCTTGCTACCTACGGGAAGAAATGTGGCAATGGATTTTCTTGTATTGCTAACTTATGGCAAAATACTTGAAATTACGTTACAATTCAAATGCGTGTCATATGAGACGTATGTTCAATATATATGGCTTAATATTGATGGCATTGCAAACGTTCTATGATTTCGCGTGCTCAGAGTTTACTTCAAACTAGATATCGATTACCTTCCCGGCAGATGATTGACACTGTGAGAATAATTGAGCGGTAATCTGCGGACGGACTATCAAGCTATCGTATGGATTTTGATACATCAAACGTTAAACGTAAAAAAATATGGTGCAGTGTGTTACATTGTTACATTATATTATATAACGCGAATGCCTAATCAAAACAGATTTAGAAAGTATATCAAAATGTCATAGGCCTACCGTTACCTACTGAACTTACTTTGTACTATGTAAATACCTATAGAAACTAGATAAAATTGAATAACAAATTATCAAGGGAAGTCTATCCGCAGGGTTCCATTTGAATGCGTTGTAATTCTCGACGACCGAAGATCCCTGGGCAACAATTTGACCTCGCATGACCGGAGACTACCCGAAACATCGCTTAGTGTGGAATAGTTTTCAATGAATAATGTCAGTAGTGGTCACTAGGAGGCTTAAAGCAACAGAACAATAATGCTATAGAATCGCTTTAGTAATAACTTTTATCGCGGTAAAAGTTAGAGAGAACAAAAACAATGAGGTCCTAATCAATAAAATAATATTATAAATATAAATGTATAATGCTGGACAAAAATTTGTAATATTGGAGGAGATGTTGAACTTGCTCTTTTCCTTCCGTAATCAATGGTCAGCACCAATTAACTAACTGTAGTGTATGTATATGTAGAGTATTTATTTTATTTTGTTTCTTCGAAATCATTTAATTAATGTGAATTTTTATATTAATAGCTTTACAAATTTTAATATCTTAAATAAAAAAGCAATAATAATGATACGTAGGTAAGTAAGTTTTATTGCGTTTAATTCGTAGTAAATGTTTATTTATAGCCTGTAACGGGCTCAGATAATTTTATAGAAATAGTGTATACTATTCAATAGAATTTCTTGTAAGCCATATTGATACACGCACGATGAAGTAATAATGGGAAGTTAAAGTTTTACTGTAATCTGCTTTTAATTTGAGGCATTTCGAAAATGCGATTATTAGATTGTGACCTTTGTACAAAACAACGTGTATATAAGAACACGAGAAAATACTCAGTATTGCTTATACGGGAACTATTAAAATTTTAAACGATTTTGACGTTCAGTATCATTATAACGCACTTCTGGTTGATTTCTATGATTATTGAATTTCTTTTCAGGGCATGGCTGCGTTTCATAGGTATAGTTTCTTTCCCACTTTAATTGCACATGCAAATAATATTAAAGTAAAAAAAACTTTGACATAACAAATATACATAAACACAATAATAAGATAAATGCATTGATCTTGAGATGAGTGATGATACTAGTAGGTACGCTAGCCATGTAATTAATCGGATTAATGAATGAATGAATTAATAATTTATTGACACAAAGTAAGGATTACATTATTTATCTTTAAGACATTGAACAAATGGTATGAGTTATAACTTATCTATACAATTTTATACACTAGCGTCTAAACTAGGCCGAGCTGTATCTTAGACACTAGTCACTTCCAAAGGCACCATTATTTACAGTTATAAAAGTATACGGCATATTATGATTCATATAATCTATGTATTATGTAACAAATTCGCAAATACATTACTACTTTTTTACGTTTACCGTCACACTAACTTATTATGCGTATGAAAGGTTAGATTACTATTTATAAGAACTTTTTTTAATTTCTTAATTTATAAAACAATTAATGATTATTGTTATCACAAGACAAAGAACAATTTTTTTTGGTGATAGGTTCATTGATTTATATGTTACACTAGATAAGTAATTTCCGCGCCAAAGCGTTGTCACTTCACATAAGGCCACAGCCTTATACTCAGCGAACGTCGGTTCAGTGTTCAAGGTGACGCCGTCCGAGTTAAGCCGAACGATTCACAACAAAAAATGGGTAAATGCGTAGTGAAAGAATGCGTTTCAAGGTCACAAAAACATAATAAATCAAGCGGAATCACTTTCCATACGTAAGTTTTAATTTATATATTCATATTAACGTTTAAAACACTAAAAAATTAAATAAAATATCGAATATTGCCATTTAGGTTCAATGTTGCCACTTTTCCGCATTTGTGATTATCCTACATTAATGGGAGACTATATAATTAATGGAGTAAGTTAATTTGTTACCTCCGATTTTAAATATTTTGGAAATTATAATAAAAACTACGTTTTAACTTTCATACAATATAATTAATTATTCTTATTTTAGTTTATTCTTGAATTACCTTTTAAATATATTTTATTACCTATTTTATATTAATAATTTTATATTATTTATAATTTCATATACATTTTATATTAATTATATTTTATTAGATACCTATTTTTATTGTTTGATTTATTAGAACCATAAAAATACGTTTTATTTCATCATTATGTTTACTTCTATTTATCTGATAAGCTTTGTATCCCTTTTTTTCTAAGGGGACGTAATAAAGATTTTAAAATAAAATATACTTTTTTAATATAAAAACAATTAACTGCAGCTTAAAAAAAACTCATTTTTATTGCGTATTTTAGGTAAAATTTCATATAGTAAGCCACACCAACCCGCCATTGCATGTTTGTGTGTCTATCTTTTTCTAATCTTACGACGACGATATTGTTTTCGCAACTTGTGTAAGTGAGATAGATATATGTTTACTTAAAATTGTTATTAGTTTCAAAGCTACGTCGTCGCGTTTGGATAGTGGTTACACTTTTTTCGACGCGCGGTAATGTGGTTTGCTCCTCTAGTCTTGTATAACTCAATGGATAGGTTACAATGAAGTATTGCAAAGATATAAGATATATAACTTTAGTAATTCTACAGGTATTTAACAAAAGTTATGCAATGTACAGTGAACAGTCATATACATATTATATAATTATTTATATATATATATACCTATTTTTATATACCTATACCTAATATACCTATTTTTTTTCAGCTTAAGGGGATTGTGAAGTGCCGATACGCGGCGCGAGTAGATATTTCAAAAATGCTATCTGTTTCACATCCCTTGCTCCGTATCGCCGTCGTGCGATAGAAAGAGAGAGTAGCAAATGTCGGCAGAATTGCCTACATTTTCTTTTAAAAATATTGTTTCGAGCGATAACGTTTTTGTTTTGGTCTTATTAGATTCAGAACAAAATTAGACTATGTTTATGGGAGGGAAAACACCATCGCTTTTTATATGAAAATTTACGGCTTCACAATCCCTGCACATACAGAATGAAGTAATTGCTATTCGACCAAAACATTATATGTTCCGGTCATAATCACACATATCGTATAACTTGATAAACGTAATTACAAGATATCACCAAAAAGATTACGTATACAAACCAAGAGCGTCATTAGATTTAGAATACACATGGATTGACAGAATAACCAGGACTTACAGACGAACCGTACTTCTACCATCTAATAATCATCATCACTAATCATCTTTATTTTTTATTCAATAAAATTTTAATTCATCTCATCTTTAATGTTATTTATCGTATTCTTTTTCTTAATATACCCGTAGAAGTCTATAGCTGGGCATGGACCGATACTGTTTGTAGGGAGGATTTACCTTTGATGGGAGATCGCTGTGCCAGACCTCCCCCGTCTTTGATATTGCTGACGAACGAACGAGGAAAATCGACAAGCTTAAATCATATCAAAAAGTATTGTGACCACAAATTTCTTAATTTTACAATGATTTTTTCGCTAACGTGATTGGAGACGCCAGTAACTTAAGGTATCTTCGATAAAGATTTAGTGGACTGTAATTTTGGTGCATACGGCAAAGGGGAAAATAAATAGGTGGGATAGCACGCACTGACCTGATGAGGGCTGCCGCGCCTTCCTCCTGGAGTGTCTGCTATACAGCGAGCTCGCCACGTGGTTCGGCGCACACGCACTCTCGGAACAGTCTCGTGAAGTCCCACACTCTCCACCTTTGCCCTTACGGGGGCGTCTCACACTTTTATGAGTTACAAAGACACAATGTCTGATGCGGTGAATATTAAACATAAACAGGAGAACTCAATGTTCGTCCTGCGCGGTTTGCGGTTAATATATATAAGACGCGACGGGTGGCCGTGCGTTGCGGATGGCGTAATATCACTTAGTATAATGACGCGCGCCGAGATCCTCTTTTTCACCTCGGCGGCAGCGCGTGCGGTAGGAAAGGGAAGGAAGGAAGGAAACAAAAAATATGCACTAGTCATGTTGATAAAGTAGATATAACTTAGGACGAACTCAATGCGATATGTAATGTAATGTTGATAAAGTAGATTGTTAACTGGCGTTACCAGTGGTCTTAAATAAACGTTGCTAGGTTAATTAAAATTAACGTAGTTTCTTTTATCACCTAACCTTGATTCTTCATAAAAAATATTGTACTACTTTAGACAAATTACTTCAAAAGATGGCCTATTTATCCTAGATTTCAAAATGGTATATTACGTATCTCTTTTCACCCGTAAATAATAAAATTAATTTGATTTTCTGAAATAACACCCTAAAATCAAACAGTTCCACGCCTACACCATAATACATTTTATCTGTTAAATATTGAATTCAACAAGTGCAAATGTGTCAGAAATGGTTTTGAATGAAATAGATAATGACGCCATTTCATGTGTGTTTTATTTTATGAGAGTGAGAAACAAAGGTTAATCGCCGTGTAGCTGTGATGTGGGTGAAAAGAAGTAGGCAGAGACCCTGTTTCAACTCGTAGGCTGTGACGTTAGCGGCAAAGCAATGTCCAGGGCGTAGTTTCAAAGGAGCAAGACGTTATCATGTGGATTGAGTGGTAATTACGGCAAATCTTTTCTGCAATGGGATCGACCCTTGACGGGATTGATAAAAAGGAGAAAGAAAAAATTATGTTCTCATTCTTTTACTGTTAATGCAGTTCGATTGTGGAATTCACTTCCCTTTAGGATTCGTGACGCTAAGTCGGTGTCTATGTTTAAAAGACTTGTTAAAGAGCATTATCATTCACACCATAATGATTAATTCGTGATGTGTAGATATTCATATACGTAATATTAAAATATAATATATTGAATTATATTATCTTTTTTCTTATAATATATTATATTTGTATTTTATATTTATTTATATAGATATATATGTGTATGTATACGTATATATATATATATATATATATATATATATATATATATATATATATATATATATATATATATATATATATATATATATGTGTATGTATGTACGTATGTGTATAATATATATGTAGGTTTATAAATTTGTATTTTATTGTATATGTTAATGTTAATAAAGTGCACACTTTGACTACTTCTATTTCCTTCAACTATCCTTCAATAGGCCTGCTGGAAGAAATTTCTTTATGGAATAAGCAGTGCCTTCGTACATAATTTTGTTTTTAGCATTTTCCTGTCAAAGTATGTGTGTACATAAACAGTTAAATAAATAAATAAAAAATATGTACTTCAAAAGACGTAGTGAGCAAGCAGCTCTTAATAATGTGAAATGGAAAAAAATGTTTGACTTCTTTTAACGATGTTCTGAAATATTTTGAGAATCGACCCAATAAAACAACGAATGGATAAATTGGATCACCATGAATTATTTTGTTACCAAATCCAAAATCAATTAATATGTCAGTGAAACATTTTTTGCAGAAAATAACATGTAGATAATATCTAGATAATAGAGGTGCGGGTTAGTGTCACTCATAGGCTTAGATATTACGCTATCATTTAATTCTGGGCTTAGTGACATAGTAGATCTGCCTTGGTAAACACAACTAATTTATCTGTTATAGCTAGTATTTAATTGAAATCATTAATTTGTTCATCTGCTACAGCCAGTATTTAGCCTATAAATTAACTCAGATTCTAATTAGATAAATTTCTGCCCTTTTGTTAGAGATTTCGTCTAACGAAATTAACGGCTTAATTATATTATCAAATTGATGACGAACGAATAAAATTATTCAATTTTGTATTCCGTAGCAAAAATACTTCAATATTATATTTACTTTTTGGATCTTTATATAGTTTTTGCGGCATTACAATTAATAAATCTATGGAAAGGCTTATGTTCAGCAGTGAACTTATATCAGGCTGTAATAAATGAATATATTTAAAATTAAAAAAAAATATTTTTAAGACTACTTCGTTCTATGTTCCACAAACGAATCATTTCCTGTATGGGGGCTGTAAAAGATTGGTCATGCTTATCTTGCACTGCAAACATGGGGACCCGATGACACGATGTCAGATGTTAGACTTGATAGGGAGATGCCGGATGCGACGGGACTTTGCCCGCTCACATGTTTGATGGGCTTCTCGACTATTTGACGTCTTGGTGTTTATAAATCCTGATGATAAAGGTTCCAATTAATTGAAAATATAATAACCGAAGAAACAAAAATAAACATAAAAATAATACAATTATTTGTATATTTGTCTCAAATATTTCCTAGTTGTGTGGCAAAATTTTAAAAATATATGGCACGTATACGTGCATGTCCACGTTTTAGCACGATAAAAACGTAGTACCTCCACATGAAAAAAATAGGAATTGGTAGAATAGAGAAATTTTTAAAAGTAAATATCTGTAACTACGCTTCACTATAATTATTATAGATAATATATTGATATTTCTGATATTTTACATTTTTTTATTTTATATTAACACATTATGACATTGATCTATCAATAAATACTAATAATTGGGTACGTATTATTTTAATTTCGGTAGTTTTTAATTGACATATTCATTTAGTTCAAAAATTTTGTTGTTACTGTTTAGTATAGAAAGTTTATTGCAAATTAGTAGTCTTTATTGATATACCAATTTCATAATATGTTAATGTAAAATAAAATAAAAATTGGAAAATATCTAATCTAAATAGGCTTTTCCGTTCACCTTTTACAGCCTATTTTTTCCAGGCGGTAAAAAATCACCACGGAAATATTGTTTAAGAGTTATCTCGTATCTTGGCTATTGTCAGTATGATACTGGGCTGCATAGATATATTAAAAAAATGATTAATTTACATTAAACAACATTATTGTTATAAGTAAAATGATAATCTTATCTTCCAATACGTAAAATTTTTTTATAAGTTCTAAAACTAGAAGCATTAATATTACCCGTATTGACTAAGTAGCCTATGAATAAAGCAATAAATTCTAAAATTCGCTTACAGTCGAGTAAGATCTCTCCCCCTCTAATCTTAGATCTTAGCCTCTAATCTTTTGCGTAGAATATCTAAATATATTTTTACTAATTAAGTTTGTTTTTGAATGGACAAGCGTTAAGTATTTATAGTTTCACTTAGGCGAAAAATATGGAAATCGACGGACACAAATTATGTTAAGCTCGGATGCAATACTGGAAATATGAGCTAATATCATAAAATTCATGTCCGATAACAAACCAGCCAGCTTGTTTGTTTGTTCTGGAATATAGACATTTCCAAGAATGTGTCAGCTGGTATAAAATAGGAAGATTTGATCAACTTAGCACCCTCGGCGATATCCTCGAAATATTTTACTGGAAATATTTTACACTACAACCAGTCCGTGTAATTTAGATCAGAATTTCTTGATGGATTTTTCACCATAAGTCGGTTTCCAGAAACTCTCTTGTGCGCCGAGTGCATTGTAGTTGTTTTGACAAATTCCCCCTTATGATCCAAGAAATTAAAAAAGTGTTTTTGAATACATTTTGTAATGTGTTGACATTCAGAAAAGTTAGTATAATCTTATTAATTTAATGGCTCCTTTTTCTCGCGACTTTGCTCGAGTAGAATTCGCTACACCAACATCATTAGTTCCATGTCAAAAATTGAATCAACTCATTGTTTTTTATTAAGCCTTCAGGGCTTGTTTTTTTTTCTAAAACATTTACGATTACAGACACGACTTTTTTAATAGAGTTCTTACATGTACAGTTGGATAATGCTTTGATTAATTCGAAATGTCCGTATCGATAACACCGATAGAGAAATAATCGGCATTCAATAATAATCTGTTCAATGTAAGCCTGCATACTTTCTGCTGCAATACACAAAGAGACTTAGTGCGTAGAGCTCACAGTGAGCTGCGGACGACGGAATAATATAATTATGTATATGAAAATTACATCACAAACTATATTTTGTGTATTTTAGATACTCTTCTCTTTCCTTGCCCTATCACCATCGCACAACTAGACGCCCAGAGGATCTCAGCTTCTGTATTGAAGACATACGCATTCGCATTCTTACATCGGCGAAGTACACATAAGTCCTAGGTGAAAAGTTTATCGATCTAATTGGCGATATAATTAAAATGGGCCAAATTAAGAGTAATCTTAACCGACGAACATCTATGCGTAGGTATATGGATTAAGGAGGCGAGAGAGGTACATATGTATTATAAAAATACGGAACAAATATATTGTAGACGTAAAATTCATTTTCAATTCACAAGCATTCTGAAAGTGCGGGCCTCCCCTCGCAATCACGTTGCGGAGTTTACGCATGATTGGGAACTATCCGAAATACCACTTAGTTCAGTATAATTTTCAATGAGTAATTGCCTTCATGGCTAGCCAAGGGAACGACCAAGGTCAAGTCGAAAAATGAAATCAACTCTGAAGCTTCAGCGCCGATGGTATGATGAATGTTTTATATTTTAAAAGGTTTATTGCATTAAAGTATTATGTATATAGTTTTAAGTACGTGCTCACGTACTAAGTACCTACTAAAATATTGCTAAATTCCTGTGAAGAATTAATTTTGTCTTATCGCAAATTTCTTTTATTTAATTATCGTTATCATAATCTTCTTACAAGGATTGATTAGTTTCAACAAGATTTGCAAATGGATTGGTAAATACAATTTAAGAAGATACAATAATGCAATGGTTATCGGCACAGACTGAAATTTTAAGTTATGCATTAATAACCGCAGTTCGACAACTTTCGTGGTTTATGAATTATTTTCATACAAATATTTTAATAATAATAATAATAATAATTTCGTAGACACGGTAGCCTCCCCCACCGGCTACGCTTTGGTGACCTCTTCGGGGAAACCGAGGGTTTTGTCTGTGCAATATAGAATCAGGGATTAAGACCAACAACTATCGGAGATACATCCTAAAGGATGGCACTGTCGACATCTGTCAAGCTTGTCGCCATCCCGGTGAGTCACTTAGGTATGCCATCTCCGGTTGTTTGGCGCTTTCTAACTCTGAGTATTTGCGCAGGCACAACCTAGTAGCCAGAATTATTCACCAGGAGGTCGCCCTGAAATACGGTCTCGTGGACCAGAAACTGCCGTATTACAAGTACTTGCCGGAGGCCGTGCTCGAAAATGACCGCGCCAGGCTCTACTGGGACCGGGCCATCATCACAGACAGGACTATTCTTGCGAATAAGCCTGATATTGTGCTGATGGACCGGGCACAGTCAAGGATATTTTTGGTCGACATTACCATTCCGTATGACGAGAACCTCGTGAAAGCCGAAACAGATAAGCGAACATCATTTCTGCTCACATTGCCTTTAGTAATTACTCAAAATTTGCAGATGACTCAAAATTGTATAAGGTTATAGGGTCTCCAGACGATGTAGTTAGATTACAGACAGATCTCACCTCTATCTCAGATTGGTGCAAAAGTAACAAAATGCTACTAAATCCTAAGAAATGTCTGTCTATAAAAATTACCATAAATTTTATAGACAGACATTTCTTATATTATGAAAATTACCAGAAGGACAAAACACTATTCGCTCCAGTTATTTTGTAGACGGAGAAAAATTAACAGAATGCGAAGTAATCCGTGACCTTGGCGCAATGATAGATAAAAAATTAAATTTCAATATCCATATTGATAATATTGCTTCCAAAGCATGGAAGATGGCAGGATTCGTAAAGCGAATATGTAAGGATTTGCGGGACCCTATACACTAGAATATGCATCACCTGTTGGGAATCCAAAAATGTTTTGAATACCAAATTCACAGTGATCGAATAGAGCGTATCCAGCGCAATTTTACCCGCTACTTAGCCTTTAAAGATCAAACTTGTCCTTAACGTGCTGACTATTCGTGTGTTAACGGGCTCACACAAGTTGAGAAGCCGCGCAATCAACCGCACCGCTTATATCTCGCATCATCGCTCCCGCCCTTGTGTAATTTGGATGTTGAATTATACAAGCATATAGTAAAAAGTATAGACATTTGCAATAACGCTATATTTCGTGATTATCTGTGAAGTTGATAAGTGTGAAGACAGCCGGCAGCCATCGAGACACGAGGCAGATCAGCGAAAGTCCAGGCGGGTGCACATGCATTCCTTCACGTCCTTCCCATATCCCGAATTCAGGGGATTTGCAGTATCACGAATAAATTAAATTCCATTCACCGCTCGCACCGCGCTCATATACAGTCCACTATTCTATTTAAATTAATAGCCGCACCGCATAACATTATTTAATACATTTTGAACCAGCAGTTTGGTGGTTGAAAGCCACACGCCAAATCCACCATATATTTTTTGGTGGGCTATCCCACTTCAAATTAGAGTCTCTCGAAAAAAGACGTTGACTTAGGGATGTAGCAGCCAGACTAATCAACCCTAAACGGGAATAAATAATATATACTCTGCTGCCACCATAACGCGGAAGGCGAGGATAAAAAACTTTTATTTCCTATCTATCCCTGGCTACTGAGATACTGCGGACTGCATATAGATAATTTGACGTTCTTATAAAGAAACAAGAAGCAGCCGCAAATATCATTCAGCGCCACATCGACTTCACACGCCGCTATCGTCACGTATCCGTCGACCAATGGTGAGCCGTTTCTTCAACGCCGCAGCTCGCTTCTTCTTGTTGTTCCGGAGCTGTATTCCACGCCGCCGCCGCTCACCGACTACGCGCGCGCATTTTTTTTTGCGCCTGAAGCAAATATGGGCAACCCTCCGGAAAGCGGGGGAGGGAGGTTGGGAATGCTCATAGCATAACCACGCAGCCGGCTGCGTGGTTATGTGGTGACTTTTACCCACTAAACCCAACCTTTTAGGAATCGGCTTAACGATCTGACTAGAGATCTCTAAGCCGTATACGAACGCGACCCTCCTTGGCAGAAAGGAGGGCGCAGACACCGATCTGCATGTCTTTTATAGCCCGGTCCAGCGAAGTAGCTTCGTGAACAACACACAAGTCTCACGCCGGGAAACGAAACGTACATAATAGTTGTATATTTTGGTTAATTTTCATTGGTCATAATATAAGCATTATAATTGGCTAGGTAAAATAAAAATTGTTACCATTGGTAAACCAAAAACGTAGCCGGCCGTATAAATATAGGCAAGGTTGATGCAAATATATTCCACATATCCATTCCACATTCCATTCCATATTCATACTCCACTCGGCTTTTAAACAGTAGTTTCATTTCTCCACCTTACTTATAAACCACTTTATAAGCTAATTCACGGCCTCCTACTATCACCGGCACTGTTAAATCAAATAAGTATCAGAGTTCCAAGATCTATTCCAAGACATCCGATTACTAAAATCTTCTGTTTACCCAACCAGAGAACAAATTTAGGTAAACGAGCCCCAATAAATAGGTTAATGCAAACGTAACCATAATAACGTTAATGGAAACATAACCACCAACGGAGACGTCGACATTTTCCATACGGATAACGTATCAAAATTTGCTAGATTATGTAATAAGTATTTATAACTCTTTCTCTCTTCTTCAAGTTTAGAATTAGTTTTATTGTAAGCAAATTACTTGTAAATTTATTAATGATATTGTTCTAGTTAAGTTAACAACTGTCTTATTGTAGCTGCACTATTTTTGTGAATGTTGTATATACCTTTAAAGGCGAATCATTTTGAACAAACTAATTGTGTCATATTTAACAATGTCTAGTGATAAGCCAATAGTGTATATGTTAAATAAATAAAATAAAAAATAAAATAAAAATAAACAAAATATCTGGACCTGGCTCACGAGGTGACCGACATCGGGGGTGGTCTGGCGACTGAAATTATTCCTGTAGTCGTTTCTGCAAACGGACTAATCCCAGTCGGCCTCTCGGGTCATCTGAGGCGGCTGGGACTCTGTGACGGACCGCTCCAGGCTCAAATGCAGAAGGCGGTGCTCCTCGATACCGCCCGCATTGTCCGCCGTTTTTTTTCCCTTTTCCCCTAACCCTCGGCCGTTTGGTCTCTCCTACCGAGGGCTTCCGTCTGGTTGGGCTTTTATTTATTTATGTATTATTTAATCACTTATGCTAGTATATGAAATATATATTTATGTGTATTTATCATTTTCTTTTATATATTTATTCAGGCCAACCAGATAAGAATACACTACTAATATACCGTAATAATAATAATTTATTTGATACAGACAACAAAGATCCAATACAAAATTACATTTAAAGATTACACCTGAAATATTAATTCTTATTATTGGTTAATTAATCAAAATATTAAATATTGTTATTTAGATATTAATAAAGTTGACCATCTATTAAAAAATTCACTAAATGCACAAGTATTACAAATATTTTAATGAGATTATTCTGCGACCCAAAAAGGGAACTTCTAAATCGCGCGATACGGTGACGGATCAGCGCATCCAAACCAGCGACACGGGCCTCCGCGAACATCTGAGACATACTACAGTATCGTGGCTGCCGAAACAAAACGCGGAACGAATCATTGTACTGCACCTTTAGCCTGCGATATTCCTCTTTAGTGTAATTCGTCCACAGCTGAGGAGTGTAAAATGGCTGACAGTAAGCTGAAAACAACGCCAGTTTGGAGGCATAAGAACACCTTTGAAAGCGTCGAGCTATCATGATGCTGATGAGCTATCATCACGCACTAACAAGGAACGTCGCTCACGGTCCATGTCGGAACCATCACACAGAGTCTGAGTAACAATATGACCCAAGTATCTAAACGTCGTTACCCACTTCAATTGCGAATTAGACAAATACACTGGGGGATTATGAGGTTGAACCCTACCACTCTTAAAAAGCGAACAAACAGACTTCTTTCTTGTACAATAGATTATGACGCATCGCATATCTCTCACATATCTGAATGAGTGCACGCAGCGCACCAATTGAGGGACTCAGCAGCATCATATCATCAGCGTAACTCAAGTTATTAAAGCATTCAGAACCAATGTGGCAACCCAGTCTGGTGCTTCTTAGCTCCTTGATCAGCTGATCAACATATAGATTAAAAAGGAGAGGTGATGTTAGCCCTCCCTGTCTCACGCCACATTGTGGGAGAAATTCCTCCGAAAATGTATCACGCCATTTTACTATATTAATTTGCCTACTATACCATGCGATCAATATGTTAATACATATTGACGGCACTCCCGCATCTCGTAACTTCCTCCAGAGTATATCATAATTGAATCTGTCAAAAGCCCTCCTCAGATCCATAAAACATGCATAAATATTTGTTGTCCGCTTATTATAATATCTAACGGTTTGCTTTAAAGTAAAAATCGCTGCATCCGTAGAGCTTTTTTTTTAAAATCCAAATTGAGCATCGCTTATATGTATATATTTGGAAATAACGCCTAATAATATGGTGTCAAACAGTTTAGCACAAGTTGTAGCTATGGTTTAGCTATAGTTGTAGTTCAAGTAAAGTTTTACTGGTTAAGGCAATTTTAGTAATGCTATTAGCATTAATAAGCTGCACAAAGTTTGTCTTAATTATTATTCTAGGTGAGGAATTAATATTAAGGGAGAACTGAAAGAACTGAGACACTGAAATATATTTACGCGTATGAAATTGAAGCTCCAATGTACTAATTACATGTAGAAGTGACAATTATCGGAGTAAATCTGCCACAGAAGGGAAATCATGCTTAGAAAAAAGAAGATCTGAATGATAGTAACGATTTTCACAAGAAGTTTAGTAGCAACGGGATGCTCAAGTTCTAACGCTAAAGTGACTGTAGTCATTGAAAGTAATTTCCATGTATTTGGCTTTGTTATAGGATAGGGTGAAAAACGAGCACACAATCCAGCTGATGGTAAGTGGTTGCTATGGCGCATAGACATCTACATCTATCCTCGACTACAAATCAAAATGCATATGCGTTGTCACCCGTGAGGACTAAGATGGAATGCCTAGTTTCCAGTAAAAGGGGTCTCCGATTCTCTACACTCACCATACGAAACATAGCAGCATTAAGCAACTATTTTACGCTGGTATTCTGTGAGAGCGTGGTACTTCCCCGGTCGAGCCGACTCATTCGTGATGCAACTATACTATTAATATTACTGCAGCATAGCTCTACAACGTATTAAAGGCTGGCTGTAGAAAAGTTCTAGCTCCCGTTGTGTTAAGGCTAACCTGTCGGCACGTATATCAATCTGTCAGTCTCTTCTCTTGTGTCCTAATCGCATTTGTTGTCTTCATAAGGGATTTTTCAGATATTTAATTGAAGCGAAAAGTACTCACAGAGCTGTCTGTCAAAATCTATATACGTAAATAAATAATGTTTTAATATCTTGCGAAATGTCAAAAGAGCCTTTTGAGAGTAATTCAATTTATAAGCGTAGAGTGAGGCAAACCTGACAGCGGTGGCGCATTAATGCCATAGAATTTAATAACATTACCCATCCTTGGTGTTGCATTATCTAAAGAAGATTGGTAAAAGCATGGTCTTTTTATATGTAGAGAGAAATTTCAGTTATGCATTTATTCATCGCGTCTAATTATTTTGTTTATTTGCTTATTTGTTTTAATTAAACGCGATAAAATCCGTAAAATTAGTTTCATTTAAAGATATCTAAATTTTGATCCCTCAAATTCGTAGCGACAGCAAAATAACCTGTCCGCAATCTGACGACTCAATTATCCCTCATGGCGTCAATCACGTGCCAGACGCGGGATTGATAGAGTTATGCGTAATCTATGGATAAAGCCGGCTCGTAGCGCTCGCAAACGTTTGAACTGTATGGGAAGTTTCCAGACAAAACGGTTCGCAATTAAAAAGGTTGTAACAGATTTATTTGCTTTTTATTATTATTTTTATGAAAATATTTTTAGAATCATTTTAGAAGTAAAAAATAATAATTTTGAATTTATGCCTACGAAGGTTTGAATTTTTCTGTCGATACCCACAAATAAACAAATAATAAATAAGTACATATACAGCCTTATAAAGTAAGATTTTTGGTCTTCGGCGCTCGCAGTAGCTAATTATGTGAATTGCGTAAAACTTTTATGTGTTATTTAACATAACGAGAATACTACTGAGATCTTTACGAGTCACAGGATAGCTCAAAAACTACTGGTCAGATCTTGATCAAATTTATATGGGACTACACGAAAAGCATCAGCTTTCAAATAAACAGTGAGAATCATCAAAATCGGTTCTCCCACAAAAAGTCCTGAGGAAACACATTAAAACATACCGTCGAATTGAGTAAAAGTAAAGTTACAGCCTATATACGTCCCACTGCTGGGCTCAGGCCTCCCCTCATTTCTGAGAGGGTTTAGGGCAAGGAAGTGTCCGCCGCGCTGCCCAAATGCGTGTTGACGAACTTTACATGTCTTCGAATATTTTTTTTCTTATTCCTCAGACATGCAGGTTTCCTCACGATGTTTTCCTTCACCGCCGAGCACGTGGTAAATCAGCACTTAAAATTGCAATTAACAATTTCATTGGTGCCGGCGGGGATCGAACCCGGGTTACTCGCGTTCTGTTATATTTGCAGCGAGCGTTAACCACTGAGCTACCACGGCTCTTACGGCTCGAATTGAGTACCTCCTCTTTTTTGATGTCGGCTAAAAAGTAATTTGTCACCAGTATTTCTGAAAATCTAAATGCTATAAGTCATGTTATGTTATCATCATCATCATCATCATCATCATCATTACAGCCCTTCACAAGTCCACTGCTGAACATAGGCCTCCCCCAAGCAATGCCACAAAGCATGGTCCCGAGCCACCCGCATCCATCGACCTCCTGCATGTCTTACCAGGTCGTCACTCCATCTAGTGGGGGGTCGCCCTACACTACGCCTACCGGTACGAGGCTGCCACTCGAGAACCTTTCTTCTCCATCGGTTACCGGTTCTTCGCGCTATATGGCCGGCCCATTGCCACTTCATCTTACTAATCCGTTGGGCTATGTCGATCACTCTGGTTTTACTGCGGATATCCTCATTTCTGAGTCTATCACGCAATGAAACTCCGAGCATAGCCCTCTCCATAGCTCGCTGAGCGACCTTGAGCGTCCTCATACGGCCAGCAGTGAAGGACCACGTCTCAGATCCGTAAAGCGCTTATTACACTATACAATTTTTAGGAAATCTAATTAGAAAATAAGAAGGTGTAATCGTAGTTAGAACAGTTAGGATCCGATTTAATCAAATTGGAGGTCCCAATCGATGTACTTCCTAAATTGTTTACAATTTAGGACAGTGTAATCGCAACGTTACGATTTAGAACAACCAGTCGGCGCCCGCGCTTTGATACAAGCGGATGTCTTGAAGTTTTGATAGAAGTCTGATATCAGAGAGCAGTACTTTAAATCTTAATATTAATTTCCGGTGGCTATAAAACGTAATGTCACCATCAAACATTCTTTGGTACTCACACTTTATCGAAATATCGTGACTTCTTTTTCAATATGTTTGGATACCAAACTTAACAAATATTCAAACTGTTTTATAGGTGGTAGAGCCATGCTGCAGTTATTTTAGTAGTATAGTTGTAGCACGAATGGGTCGGCTCGACCGAGGAAGCACCACGCTCCCACAGAATACCAGCGTAAAATAGTAGCTTAATGTTGCTGTGTTTCGTATGGCGAGTGTAGAGAACCGGAGACCCTTTTTACTGGAAACGAGGCATTCCATCTTAGTCGTCACAGGTGACAACGCATAGCTGCATTTTGATTTGTAATCGGAGATAGATGTAGATGTCTATGGGCCGCAGCAACCTCTTACCATCAGGTGGACTGTGTGCTAGTTTGTCACCCTATCCTATAAAAAAACTGCTTAGAATCTAAAAATATATAATGATATTCATATTGGACAGTTTTTTTCAATGACAAGTACTCTTTTCTCTTTTTTTAATATCCATTGTTCCCACCATGGCTAAGGCAAGTCCTATTTTCTGCTGTTTTGATAAATACGGCGCCATCGATCAAACGTCCAACCCCGTCGATACTTATTTACGAATGCGGTTCGTCACGATTTAGAATCCAATTTAGTGTAGTGTGATCACTAGCTTCCAATTTAGGATCCTAATTAGATTTCCTAAAAATTGTATGGTGTAATAAGCGCTTAAGTCATAACTGGCAACACGCACTGGTTATACACTTTAGTTTTCAGAGATTGAGGCATACCTGTTGTACTGTGTTATGTTATAGGTTAGAGTAGTAGAAGTAGGTAACTAGTTATTTAGGGTTTATTACGAATATTCACCACTGGTTACTTCGCTGGGATTAAAAAAATACAGTTTTGATAATGGTGTCTTCCTAAACCGTAATTGTAAATTAAAAACGTGGCGCGTGTTATATGATGTAATAATTTTCTCAAATATTCAAACCCAGCACGTTTTCAACGAACAAAGAAAGCTAGTATGTAAACAACAAACTAATTTTAATGTGGTTACGGAGGAGATCGTTGCAAGCGGTAAAGTGCTTTCTTTAATGGTTATAGGCAATGCACTTGTTAAACCTTGAAGTTCGTGTAATGGACTTTAACCGTTAGAATACCATAATGTTTCATATTATAAATGTTAAAGATTTAAGCTTCAGTAGCGCGTAATAGAATCCAACACTCCATTTCATTCTGAGGGAAATGCCAGGAATATTTTATGGCTTCCTTAATGAAGTGTTCCTGGGTGCCATACTTCTGCTAAGCCTATTCTTTGTTCACTTTAACGTGAGATTTTATGTAAACAAAAATACACCCTCTTAGCAGATAATTCCTTTGTTATAGATTGTTAAATTCACTTAATGAAATAGAAAATTTAAGTGCGAGAAGAAGTTATTTGCATAAAATCTCTTGCTGAAAGCTGAATAAAATAACAAAGATTTTTTTTTCATTTTTGTAAGACGTGACTGAACTGACTGAACGTGACTTAGATTTTCTCGTGCATCGTGGAAGTAGATTACATACATAAATTGCACAAAGACAAACACGCAGATCCGAAATTCCTTTCTTCAAATTCCTTGTTGGCCATACAAATACTTGTTCTGTGTGGGATTCAAACCTGCGGCCCTTAGCGCCGTGACTCATTGTCACAAGCTCGAATGTCGTCTACATTACAGTACAGTTACATAAAAATAGCATTCTATATTTTTTACTCTTAGAGTAAAAATTTTTCTTTAAATTTATATGGGACGCAAAATTTATTTAATAAAAAATTATCATTAAAATCACGTAACAATTGAAAAAAATATCGCGTAACATACGAGTACATTCAATAAAGAATGCCGAGTCTAATTGAGAATCTGCTCTCTTTTGACAGGGATATCCTGTCAAGATGTATTAATGCCTGTGGAATCTTAAACACCTTAAATTCAATTTCAAATTTCTTGATTTACCATAAATAGGGTAGGTATTAGTTTCTTACCGTAAAAATATCGTTTAATAAACTAAATTCTAACACGATAAAACAAAACAAATAATACTTTCTTTTCTTTATTAATTTGAACGTTTTCTAATACAGTTACTAAGCGCAATAGCGCAGTTCATAGAGTCATTCTTAACAATTTTCTTAATATTTTTAGTCATAGGGCGTCACATGCCACCGGTAGACCGTTAAGGAGAGCCTTAGCGTTTGGCCCGATATAAACTGTCTGTAATTTTTTGCGTGGCAAAATCTGCGCACACAAAAACAATCGTCTGTCATTACGAAACTTACACATAACAATTACACACAACAACACACGGCCAGTTCAACCGATCAGTTCAAACTAATATTGTTGATATTTGTTTAAAATATTGAATTTTTGGTATATTGATAATTATAAATTTATCAATATCGGGGTTTTATATATAAGTTTATTTATCGATATATCGAAAATCCAATATCTAAAAAATATCAACAGTTTTTGCTTGAACTGATCAGTTAGAATGATCAGTTGAACTGATCGTGTGTGACGACCATAAGAATGTCACACACACATATATACATTATATTAATATCGCTCTGTGACAGCGATAACTCGGATAAAGGGGTTCATGTCCATATTTAGTCTAGGGCTGTTAGAACTCTAAATTAGGCACTGTCCTGTGACTGTACCCCGGAATTATTTTTTCGTTATAATATGAGAATTATAACGACACGACTTTTCTACAGATTTTAATATGTATAGATTGCTTTGTAGCATCTTCCTATTTCCATTTTATATCATGTCATTTTGAGCAAAAACTCTGCAAAATGCTAGTTTTCATTTGCAGACAACAAAATAGGCTTCGGTATATGTGATTTTTTGATTGCGCGTAGTTTTGAACCTATAATATCTTCTAAAGTATTCATTAATACATTATGTATGTACATTACGTAAACGACCATTTAATTTTATATTAAATATCCAAGGTCATCATAATATCTATCTGGATAAATATTAATACCGACTTAGAGAAAATAGCTTCGAAAATTCTTTATATTTGTAATTAATATTTTAAAGATAAAAATGGTTACTGTGAATGAACCATAAGAGTTAAACATATAATGCCGTCGCTTACTTTTCTCTAGGTTTTTTAAAAATCTTCAATTCTTTTGTATGCTATTTCGATTTATTTCTTAAAGTTTAGCAGGCATAAGCTTTGTAAGTGCCCAAAAATCGATTTTTGGCGAGTTGATCACAAAACTTTGAATTTTCTCCACGATACAAAAACGCAATTCCGATTTAATGTGCAAACGTTAAAAAATCTGAATGGCAGTGAAAATCGTATCAAATCCGATGCGTAGTTTAAAAGCAGTCAGCAGCGAAACAGAAACGATGAGAGCACAGAATGATAACGACTGTGTTTTGTACTATTTAGAGAATAGCTACTAGTTTGTTGATGTCTATGTTTCTTGCTTTCTTCTTCCTTTTTCTTTTGAATTACGTAGAATTTTTAATCTTTTTTAAATTAAATTTAAACTAATTTTTAATTCACCTATCCAATATTCGTATCCTTAGCATTATCGTCTGTCTTCGTTTTCGTGAGCGTTTCAAAAACACCCGGTATATATTAAATGTAACTATAATGATGTTATAGAAGTTCGCTGCAAGACGTAGCCAATATTTTCTGTAACAGCTCTGAAACATAGTAGGTTAGATTTATCAAATCAGAAATAAGGGTTTCATCGTCTAAGTCTTCGTTAAATAAATCAATGACAAATTAATACATCGAGACCATCGCCACACCATCTACTTCCTTCTAGAACACTTCCTTCCTCAATCTTACGTGGTAGAGCCATGCTGCAATTATATTAGTAGTATAGTTGTAGCACGAACGGGTCGGCTCGACCGGGGAAGGACCACGCTCTCACAGAATACCAGCGTGAAATAGTAGCTTAATGCTGCTGTATTTCGTATGGTGAGTGTAGAGAACCGGAGACCCTTTTTACTGGAAATGAGGCATTCCATCTCAGTCCTCACGGGTGACAACGCATCTGCATTTTGATTTGTAATGGAAGATAGATGTAGATGTTTATGGGCTGCAGCAACCACTTACCATCAGGTGGACTGTGTGCTCGTTTGTCACCCTATTCTATAAAAAAAAATCAAGGTCAGAGTATTACTGTATATTTAGTGGGTATGTTGTTCTCTACTAGCTAGTATTATTAACAAGCTTTACTCAGATTTGTAAAGTTCAATTGATGCATCATTTGACTTAATCAAAGGAAAAGTGTGCTTTACTCACAGAAATTTTGTATATTTAATTTTGTATCGAGTATTTTACTCACAAGACCAACTATTTTCGAATTGTTGCGTAAACATTGAATGAAAATTTTTCTCGGGACGGTAGCTCAAGCAATCTTTTTTGTACTATTTGATTAACAAAATAACTCAAAATCGTTTCTACTTGTTTGGGAAAATTCCCGAATGACTTCTGTGGATAAAAACAAGTGAATCGTTCCGTAAATGCGCTACATTTTGTGGTAATTTAATTAGCTCAATAATTGAAAATTTTCCACTGTATTCGGAAGTTGTGGCCGTAATCCAATATTGATAGGAAAACTTTCTTCATGATACGAACTTGTAAATGTATTTTTTTTTATATATTGATTACTAAAATAAGAAATTCGTCAAATTCAGTCAGTAATAGAAAGAGGATACCACTGCACATGGATATTTGAACACTATAATAAAATAAGAACGGTGTGGGGATTCCACCACATTATTACACACACCTCATATATACACACAGAAACACAGTAACACTTACACATAAACATATACAACACCTACAGTAAACGTAATTAATTATATATTCTGTAACCATTAGAGAACAAGCATTTAACACATTGGGACCATTGTGGATCGACCTTTTTCTAGACGACAACGCAAGTACGGCCGGCAGTGTTGCCGTTTTGTAAATGAAAAAAATGCTAGACTTTGGCGGTGATAATGCTAAAAAAGTGCTAAATCACACTTGAATATGCTAAAAAAATGCCATCTGCTAAGTCTTGTTTAAATGAATAAGAAATGAAAATAAATTGCAAGTAGGTAGTGTAACTAAAAACGCAGTGCTATTTTAAAGTAAATTTATTCATCAAGATAAATCAAGTAATATTTGTAGATCATCAATATCAGCTTCGTCGTGTACTTGTGTTTGTGATGTTGAAGGGCCATCTTCAAAAGCAATAGTCATTGGCATCACTAGCGACTCTTTAATCCCTCTAATCTGTTTTAAAACATGTTCGGGAACGTTATAGGAATGACAACATTTTCCTGATTTTTTAAGGCCATATCTGATGTGTAGGATCGAGTTCAGAGTATGTAGTGACATGCGATTTCTTAATTTTGTTTTTACAATATTCATTTGGCTGAATACTCGTTCTATCTCAGCATTCGAGTGTGGCAAAGAAAGAATAGATATGGCCAAAGAAGCTAACTCCGAAAATGGATTATTATCCGCCGAGTCTTTGTATTCATGAACCTCCGACCAAAATTCGACAGTTGAACATTTATTTTCCCAGTCGGTATGTCGAATATTTCTCCACTGTATAACTATACGTTCAATTTTATTGGCCTGGCAGCCGAATTCTTGTGCGAGTTCTATTATTGGTGGTTTTGTAGCTTTTAAAGTTTCTTGTATAGAAATCATATTCATTGTTCGTAATATCTTTACATTTGTTGGCAACCTTGATCGCATTACTTGTACAAGTTTAAGTGTAAACTGCTTACAGCGGTGCCGCAGATTACGTTCGGCTTCAGGTAAAAGTTCATATTCAGTCAGCTTCAGTTCAAAACCATAGCCCATGTATGGAGATGGGTCTAGATAGCTTTCAAGATTTGTAGCTGTCAACACATCAATGCGCGCTGTTGGCAATATGATTCTTCTGGCTACTGATTCAACCAGTTCAACCAAATCATTCAGCAGTTTAGTCGGGTCTCGGTCGTTGCTTTCAAAATTTTTATTTACCCTTTGCACTTCATCTAACATAGGCAATAAATATAGCAGATACAGATGATTCACAGGATCGTTATACATAGAATAAAGCATTTCAGCCATATAGCAATTTTCTCTTTGTTTGACAATTTCGAAATGCGTTTTTAATTCCAGCCATTGATCTATAACCCGACGGACAGCAGGCTCAATAGACAACCATCGCGTACTGCATACCTGAGTTATTTTCAAAGGTTCTTTTCCACAGTTAATGGTCTTGTATAGCTCCTTGTAAAACAACTGTCGGTTGGGGGAATGGCTAAACCAATTATATATTTCTCGGATTAAAAACTCAATATTTCTCGGAAGTGACTTCTCAGACGCATGTGTGATAGCTAATTGCAGGGAATGGCAAAGGCACCGCACCAAAACCAGATTTTCATTGCCAGTTTCAGTTTTTAATAAGCTGTGAACACCGTTGTTGACACCAGTCATAGAACTGGCATTATCAGTTCCTATACCTTTTAAGTTTTTCATATTTAGTTTAAACTCTGCAAAAAGAGTCTTGAGGCCGTTTACTATAGCATCAGCTGTCCCGTATTCTATGTCAACCAATCCTAAAAATGTCGTGATAATATTTTTATGTGAACTGTCATAATATCGGATTGATGTGCCGAGAATTTTTGTGACTGAGATGTCGGTGGATTCGTCAACCAGTATACTAAACTTATTATGGCCTATGTCTGCAACCAGTTCTGAAATAAAGTGTGGTGCCAATACATATTTAATGATGTTGGTACATTTCGTTCAGTGTAACTTAATATCGGCACTTCGACTATCAGAAAATGTTATTTTACACATTTCGGACAGATGGTCCATTGTTAAAGTAGATGCATGTTCACTTATAAATAACGCAAGTGAACACTCTGCTCTTTGGGTATCTAGTTGAATATGCACCTTAGGAAAATCAATTTTTTTTGACTTTTTTTCGGCACAACATGTTTCGCATGTTTTGATGTACCAATATGTTGTTTTAAACAGGATACTTTGGCTATAATGTTGCACTTACAGTATTTGCAGTAAACTTTGGTCGAATCTTCTTTAGCTCGTATAAGCCATTGTTTAACCTCACTCATCTTCTCCCATTCTTCTCGATAATGTTGTTCATATTTTGGAGGCATATTATCCCTCCAAAGTCAATTGTAAACTACTTTTAAAGCACACACACAAAACAAAAGCACAAACGTTTATTTTAAAGCTATTACAAGTATCGGTACTTGCACTTGTTGAGTAATGGTCCGAATGCGAATGAATCAAAACATTACACATTGCTTACTCGGAAAATAAACAAAATCTTTCACTATTCGGGAAAGTCCCCAAATCATAATAGAGTTGCCATAATAACCAATTACAGTAACAATTTAAAAATTTTTGTCTATGGGTTTAGTTCAATCTTTTGCACAGAGTAAATATTGAGTGAACAGTGAGATATGGTAGTGAGTGTAAACAATTTGTCTATCCCATAAAAAGAATTGAAATCACTAGTACGTAAAATTCGAAAAATGCTAAAATATGCAATATGCTAAAGCCAATTGTTTCATGCCAACAGGTTTAAAAATATGCCAAATTTGGCATTAAAAATGCCACATCGGCAGGCCGGGGATTGAACCGCGGCGCTCGCGCATATTCTGTTGTATCAAGTTAGTTACCTGCTGATCGCCTCTGCGACTAGACCCCTGTAACACCTTTGCGCCCGCGGTTAATCACGTACAGTTTATTTGTTAATGCTATCTCTTACTTTCTCGCTTGTGTTATTCTTTGTAACTATTATTGTGCTCGCTTCCCTTCTGACTCTTTATTGTAGTGTGCTTTGTGTCGTGGCTTATTAAAAGACTGTGAACGTAAACATAAACTGTTTTCTTCACTGAACCTACGACGCATTACGCCATTATGACCTACAAACGGCTTAAGGGCATCATTCTTATTTTGAATACATAACGATTATGTTATACCCTGCGTAGCTCTCTTATAGCTGTCAACATTATCATTATAGTCTTCTATAATTTATTCATGACCATATTACATTGATAGCCACAAAACCCAGTTCATCGCCACCTGTATGCATCGACTACTTACTTGCTTTACCAAGTCGTCGCTTCATCTAGATTTAGGGTTATATCTTTTACGTCGCTTTTTGTTAAGCTGCTATTTGAGAATCTATATATCTTTACTTATAGCGGTAAATTATAATATAATCTCTAACTCATCGGACGTTTAGGTTTTTAGATTTGTTGGTCGAAGTGGGTCGAAGCGATTTAGTTTTATCGCGTATACTATTTATGCGATTGGATTGTTAGTTAATTTTTACTTAATTATAACAAAATAAAAACGTTTAAATTATGGAAAAAAATATAATCGACACTGACTTCTCTAGAAAATAAAAAGTTATTAAAGTACAAGCGATACAACCCGGCTTTGCACGGGTGATTTCTAGATCTCGGCAACAGCACCACCTACCGGGTTAACTCTGAATCTAAGTCATTCTTAAACCAACTTAATCAAACACACACACACACACACACACACACACACACACACACACACACACAAACACACACACGCATACACACGCACGCACACACACACACACACACACACACACACACACACACACGCACGCGCACACACACACACACACACACACAACACACACACACACACACACACACACACACACACACACACACACACACACACACACGCACACACACACACACACACACACACACACACACACACACACACACACACAAATTTCATCAAAATCAGTCCAACCGTTTAGGAAGAGTTCATTCACACACACACACGGTCAGAAGAATTATACAAAAAAAAGTAAAGCAACAATCTAATACATAAAATTATGTTCCAAAAATGTTTATTTTTAGTCATAATTGGTTATAGTAATAAATATTTAAAAAAGACAATGAACAATTATAGACTTACACATGGTTAATACAAAATTTAAAAATAGTTTTACTGAATACATATTAAAATTTTAAAGTATTCACATTTTAGCCGGCGCGGCGTCTGCTTGCGACACCTATGACGTGCTAACATCACTTAATCCAGTGGCTTTAGCACCCCGCCGCTGCTACGATCGTTTTACTGTAAACACAATTTAATTATTTTTCAACTTAGTTTAAAATATTCTATTAACAAAGTGAAATTAAATGTTAGTTTTTAGTTTCATCGGGATAGAATCGGGTAATGATTATTACCAACATACGATAATTTGCCGTAAAGATGTCGAAATATCATAATTTTGATCAATTTAACCTCATAATAGTTTCATATTTGTAATAAAAAAAAACACTGACACGAGTCTGCCCGTTACAAGTTACACATATCTTTGAGAGTAGGTATTTCGCGATGATTTTACTTGAAAGATTCAATTTTGGCATAGTAATTAATAAAAAAGTAAATGGTGAGGTTGAAATTTTAAATTCTCGGCTTATTTATAAAGAAAAAAAAAAGAAAAAAAGAGTACTTAAAATACTATATTTTAGTATCTTATATCTTTAATCTATTTAACATTTTTTGCACCATTCCCTCGAAAGTATCGCTGAAACAATTCCTGAAAAACAATATGTAATCATGAGCAATAAAAAATGGGTTAAAAGAAAATGACGAGCATAACGTTAGATATTTTTATCCTCTTTTCAAATATTTTTCACTCAAATGCTTACAAATTGCTGCCACTAATTGCTATTAAAAATGATGGGGAGAATTTGCATGGGAAGGATGTATCCTTGAAGAAACGAGATAGCCTTATTGTTGACTTTACAAACTAATTGTGATGTGAAATTATTGTTTGAAATTATTGTAATTTTAAATAAGTAATCCGTAAAAACTAGTTTTAAAAATTACTTGCTATCCTTGCAGTGTTAAAGACAAGGATACTACAATAGTCTCCTTATTATAGTAACATTTCGAAAGATTCTTTAAGGGTAATTAATTTTATTTGGCATTTTTAGAATTATAAATAAATGCTTTATGTAATACATGTAATAAATGTATTATATAATAAAAAAAACATGCGTGCAGTTCACACGCGACAGAAGTGAAACCTTCAAATGAAATGAAATATAAAATACAAATACTGTAAATGATTTATATAACATTATAATTTAATATAATACTAGTTTTTACGGAATTTATCGCGTATATTTGACTTTTTAAATACCCGACGTTTCGAACGCTTTACAGCACTCATGGTCACGGGCGGGACTGAGATGTTCAACGTCCATATGTCATAGTTAACCGCGGTTACCATAGAATAAAATTTAACTTTTGTTCCGATCTATGCAGTATGAACTTATGGTATCTTGCAGTCTTGCAGTTGTATGCTTGGGTTGGGATTTAATTTTATTTATTATAGGATCCCAAGCAGATGGTAGCCAGCCATCTTCTCTATTGAAATTAGGATGTTTTTTGATTTCAATAGCCTCGCGAATCATCCTTGGAAGGAATCGGTGTTCTTTAGCGAGGATCTGCGGTCTATCAAATCTGATGTAGTGACGGGGGCGATCCTGTACGTGTTCACAGACTGCAGACTTCCCGGAGCGTCGATTCTTCACATCAGCTATATGTTCTTTAACGCGGGTTTTTATTGATCTTTTAGTTTGTCCTATGTAGGAGAGACCACATTCACAATCAAGCTTGTACACTCCTGCATCTTGCAGAGGGACATTACACTTGACCGATGGTAAAAACTGACCAATCTTCTTCAGCGGCTTGAAGTATGTTTTGATGGAAGCGCGCTTCAAGATGTAGCCAATCTTGTCAGTGACTCCTCTAACATATGGCAGTACAGCAGGTACACGCTCGACTGTGGCCGGCTTCACTCGTTCACTGTGACGTAGGCGCGAGACTCGAAGCTTGTTGTCATGCAAAACTTGCTTGACATGGTGGAGCTCTGCAGCCAGGTGTTTACTGTCACAGATCCCTCGTGCTCTCTGAAACAAAGATTTACCCACGGTAGCTAGCTGTGAAGGATGGTGGTGAGAATCACCGTTTAAATATCTATCTGTATGGGTCTTTTTTCTATACACAGTATGGCTCAAGGTGTTATCAGGATTCCGAATTACTAACACATCTAGAAAAAGTGCTGTAAAGCGTTCGAAACGTCGGGTATTTAAAAAGTCAAATATACGCGATAAATTCCGTAAAAACTAGTATTATTTCAATGTGTAGTGTTCGCGTAAATATAAGAAATCATTATTATAATTTAAACTACAAGTTCGGCATAAAATATAAGTAAATTTAATTTTATAGTAAATTAATGTAACAATCCTTTCAATATATATATTAGACACAGATATTATATTACTCTTTTCGATATAACTTTTATAGTACTCACTAATTACAAAAATATTTATGTTATATATAAGTTGAGGTTTGGCCGTTCTTCACTGCTTGTTTATTCCATAGTAATAATAATTATAATAATAAATAATGGCGTAGGGAATTGACGACCCCATCGCCCGCTGACGTAACAGTTAAGTGACAAAACTGCTACGTCAACGCAGTCAGTCAGCGCCTTGCGAGAGGTGTGAGCGCCGTGCCTCGGTGGAATTCAGGGTGCAAAGGCCCGTTTGTGCTTATGGCCGTCCACGATACGGTGCCGGGCCTGGGCGTCTCCCGTTAATGGACGCCCATATTATGGATGATGGAGAAAAAATAGTGCGCAAAGGGCCGCTGCCTGGAGGTCGCCAGGGCGCGTCTGGAGCTGGCGCTGAACGCGACAGCATGCGAACCGCCAGCCGAGTGCGAGGTGCTGCACGACCACCCAGCAGCCCCTAGCATCCATCATCCCCACCAGCTGGCTTGGTGTCGGCTGGGTCTTCTCGGACTCAGCAAGCGGCACCCGCCGCTGCTGGAGTACGCCGCATGCGTTGGACAACTCAGATGAACAGCAACGCATTGCGGGCGTATTTTAGGGTGAAAAGGGGAGAAACTGGAGGTTTTGCGTATCGGGCAAGGATGCATCGACTTTTTGCTGAGCTGGAGCCATCTGTAACCGTCACCGAGCAAAACCTGCCAGACCCAGTTCGGTATATCTTACGCTCAAATATATTTGATGTCACCGAATGTGGATGCAAATGTGGATGCCGCCGTGTATACGCCAGTTGTGGTTGATTCAAACGATGATGGAACAGCGCCCAGGAACTGGAACTAGAGCAAATGAGGAGTACATTGGAAGAGGCGATTGTGGATACGCGCAGTACGCCTCTCGAAAATCGACCGCGACTTCCCCGCTTAGCCCTCAATCGAAATCAAAGCAAGCTGAATCGGGCTGTCGTGAGGGCTCTGAACCCAATGCTGGTTACCTATTTGGAAGCCAGCCGGGACCTTTGCGAGACGGACTCAATTTCTCAATTCTTTTTGGCGCCGCACTGGCAGTCTGCCGTATTATAGGCGCCAAACTTTCTACGGTTGGACGCGCTACTGGACAAAGTAGTGCTATCCCAGCCTGGAGAATAAGAATTGAAGAACGTATCGCAAAGGCTTGGGCCCGCATCGGCAGACTGATATGCTTCAGGTCAGGCAATACCAGGCCAAGGATTGTGCGAACCGTCAGGGTGGCGTTTGCTGGAACAAATTTTATTTTTTCCCAGCCGGATATAATGCAAAAACTGACGGAGCGCATAGATGACCTGAAGCAAAGAAACGCTGCTTGGGGAAAGCGGATTCGAGGTTGACACGGTTCAACCAGAATCGTCTCTTCCAGAGTGATCATTGGAACGACCAGTAGTACGTGGAACGGGCCCAGCACCTAATCAGGCCGACACGGTCGCATTCTGGCGCAGCCTGTGGTCAGAGCCCGTAAACCACAACGAGGGCCCTTGGACGGAAGTTGTGGCGAGTCAGTGTGCGGGTATTACGCCCACGGACCCCGTCATCATAACGCCGGATGACGTAGCTGAGGCAGTCCGTAGGGCCCCGAACTGGAAAAGTCCGGGGCTTGACGGGCTGTATCTGGCTGAAGGGGTTCATGGTGTGTCACGCTGTGCTCGCCCGACAGTTTCAAGAGGCTCTCAACCAGAAGTCGCTCCCAAGCCTCTTCACTACTGGAATCACTCATTTGGTTCCTAAAGATCAGGGTACTACAGACCCGAGCAAATACCGTCTCATCACGTGTCTACCGACTATATACAAGACACTAACATCCATTTTGAGCGCGAGAACTGCTCATCACCTGGACTCAAATCAGGTGATGTCGCACGCTCAAAATGGTGTCTTATTGACGCGGTCATTGGCAAAGTGGTGAAACGCAACCGTCGGAACTTCTCCGCCACCTGGATAGATTACAGAAAGGCATTTGACTCGATGCCCCATACATGGCTAAAGAGGGTCCTCGAGCTGTACAAGATTGACTGTACAGTTCGAGACTTCCTCGAGCAGTGTATGGGGCAGTAGAGTACGATCCTCTGTCATCTAGGCGAGCGGATGACGGCTGCGGAAAGCCGCATAAGGATAAGAAGGGGTATATTCCAGGGTGACTGTCTGAGTCCAATCTGGTTCTGCCTCTCTTTGAACCCTCTCAGTACTTTACTGGAGGGCTCCGGGAGGGGATTTCAGCTTCGGAAAGGAGGTACAAAAGTGACCCACCTTTTCTATATAGATGACCTCAAATTATTCTCTCCAGTCGCTCCTATCTTATGGAATTGCTAAACATCACTTGTGAATTTAGCAATTCTATTAGAATGGAGCTGGGGACGGATAAGTGTGCGGTCCTCCATGTTGAAAGGGGAAGGGTTGCTAACTCTGAGGGCATAGACTTATCTATGCCCGTAAACTTAAGGGCCCCTTCCGAGGCTGAAACATACAGATACCTGGGTATGTCACAGAACATCGGTATCGGTGAGGCTGGTATAAAACAGTCAGTTTGCGACGTGTTTTATGCATGCTTGACCAAAGTGCTTAACAGCCTTTTGTCCGATGTGAATAAGACACATGCATATAACGGTTGGGTTATGCCTGTCCTTATGTATACCTTTGGCATACTCAGGTGGAGTCAAACTGAACTTAACGCCCTGGATAGAAAAGTCCGCACTACAATGACGTCCCATAGGATGCATCATCCGAGATCGTCGGTAATGAGGCTGTACTTGCCGCGAAAGCATGGTGGGCGTGGCTTCCTGAGCGCGCTCACCATGCATAATCGCGAAGTGTGCCGCCTCCGTTATTACTTCCTGGCGTGATCGCATGATCCATTCTATAATGACGTCATTTCTAGTCATAAAGGACTTACGCCTCTATCCTTAGCAAACGAGCAATGGCATGACACGGCAGTACAGAGAATTTCCGACAGGGAGACCGTATGGAAGGAGAAGGAGCTCCACGGGAGGTACTACAGGGCTCTACATGAGCCTCACGTAGATACAGCCGCCTCCCTCAACTGGCTACGTGTCGGTGACCTCTTCGGGGAAACCGAGGGTTTTGTCTGTGCAATACAGGATCAGGTTATTAAGACCGCCAGAGTACTTGCACAGGCACAAGCTAGTAGCCAGAATTCTACACCAGGAGCTCGCTCTGAAATACAGTCTCGTGGACCGAAAATTGCCGTATTGCAAGTACTTGCCGGAAGCCGTGCTCGAAAATGACCGCGCCAGGCTCTACTGGGACCGGGCCATCATAACAGACAGGACTATTCTTGCGAATAAGCCTGATATTGTGCTGATGGACCGGGCACAGTCAAGGATATTTTTGATCGACATTACCATTCCGTATGACGAGAACCTCGTGAAAGCCGAAATTATTCCTATAGTCGTCTCTGCGAATAGGCTAATCCCAGTCAGCCTCTCTGGTCATCTGAGGCGACTGGGACTCCATGACGGACCGCTCCGGGCTCATATGCAGAAGGCAGTGCTCCTCGATACCGCTCGCATCGTTTGTCGGTTTCTTTCCCTTTCCTCCTAACCCTCGGCCGTTTGGTCTCCCCTGCCGAGGGCTTCCATCTAGTTGGACCTTTATTTATTTATGTATTTTTTGTATTTATTTTATTTTATTGATATTTATGTATATTTATCTTTTCATTTTAATTTATAATTATAGAACCCAACCATGAGAAAACTATACAGATATCCCAAAAATAATTATATAACCGCACCATTACTCTACTGTTGGATACAAAAAAGCACAACCTTGTGATGATGTCCTGGTAAATTCATTTAATTATTCAACTTAGTATAATCCCCTGTAACACAAAGAAAATGTGTCTCCTGAGACTAAGTTATTGAAGGGGTTCATTACGAAACATGGAGCTCCTATTCAATATGGATATATTTTATTTATAAATGCATATCCATTATTTTTTGTTATATATGCAGTCTTGTTCTATTATTAAAAATTCGGTTATGTTATGGTGACATAGGAGAAACCACTACTACTGCGTCTTAAAAAAGTGGAAATACTACATAAACGGTCGCATTACATTATTTTTTAAAAGTCACGGAACGCAGTATTCGGTAAAAAGCTTCTAGATTTTATGGCTTCAGCATGGTGAAGTTCTATGATTAGTTGTGAACTGTTATGGATGGATGACGATAATTTCGTGGAATGGGCGGGAGCATCTTTCTGATATCGAGTTAAAAAAACTGCGGTTGTTAACCCGCCTGGAAAGCGCGGAAACTATGGCAAATAGCCCCCTTAGCAGGTCGGTCGAACATAAGCTTCCCTGCTGTACAGACTGGCCGCATGGACTTTGATAGGCTGCAACAGACAGAATAGATAAATCATTAGTTAAAGTCCTTTCGAACTTAACAAACAAAAGGTCTTTTACTTAGCTATGAGGTCAGCTTGTGTTTTGTAAAACAAAATAACTCAGGCGAAATGATTTAGAAAAATATTATCTTCTACATTACGTTACCGGACAAATAGTTGTGTTTATTAGTTATTTGGTAGTATTAGTAACAGATAAATTAAGTCATGGCTCGTGGTTCAAATTCACTCAACTGTACGCACGGAAGGTCTATGGTTTGGAAACCCAAATTGATTGGGTAGGGGACAAACGCCGTGTTACGGACACTGAAATATTAAGACAACATGCCAACATGCAACATAAAAGTCACTTACTTTGTATGTCATCAATTCTTGCTTTAATATTAATTGAAATGATTGATTAAATCCGGTAATAGAATTTTTTTTAAAGGCACATCATGCACACTACAAGTTTGAAAACCCAAATTGATACCTATAGTTCATATAAATCGTGTAATATAATAAATTAATGGATTTGATTTAATTAAAAGTTTGGTTTTTTTCTTTTTAGAGCATTTAAATAAAAGCCTGTTTTAAAAAGATTTTTTTACTATTAATTTGTATTTTATATTTAATTATGGCTGGATATGTTACTTAGTCGGTCCAGTTCATTTAATTCGTCATTATTGCATAGTAATTTAGTACAGTCTAGTTTTTCAATAAGGAGACATTGTAGTTTTTGTCTCTCCTTAAGACCACGTACGCTTGACCAACAGCGAAGAACTTTAAGCCTAAGTAGACAATGAGTAGAACCTTCGTATAATATAATTGGCAACATTTAAAATTGGTATGGTGGCCATTTTGATTCTTTTTCACCACCGCTAGAATTTGCCTAGAGTGTAGGTCGATATTAGTTAAGACAGGACCCGCTAAGTCTTACTGTTTTGCCGGACAGTATTACACCATTTCCTCGAGGAGCTGAGCACCGACGTCATTTTATTCGTATACTTCTCAGTAAACCCTTTCATTTGATTTTCAATATCAGGAGGTGTATAAAAGAACATAGTCCGCTATCCAAAGGCCGGGGTACTACAGGTCTCCGTCCTGTCTCCACTCCTCTTCACTCTTTCCACGAGTGATATCCCTAAGATCCCAGTGGTAAACATCGTACTCATCGCTAACGATACGATACTCTACGTATTAGATTACAATAGAAATAGTCTGACTTTGAAACTCCAAAAAGGTACCAATCGCTTTGGCGAATGTTTCCGCCAATGGAGAAACGAAGTGAATCCTGAAAAAAGTGTAACAATGTACTTTCAATGGAGTCCAACACCGAAAAAGATTCAAGGTCAAAAAGCAAGACTAGATATAATTTCCTTATACGGCCGCCCCATCCCTTGAGAAGATTCAGCCAAATATCTTGGTGTCACGTTCGACGTCCGCATGAGTTCCACGAAGCACATAGGAGTAGTACGCTACAGAGCCAAGCAAGTCATTGGCCGTCTCCATCCTCTTGTCAACAGAAAGAGCAAACTGTCACTAAGACCCAAACTACACCTGTACGAAACCTGCGTTAGATCTATCATGTCTTACACAAGTGTAGCCTTCGCCCACGCTTATAGAACCCATCTATATGAACTACAGAAAATCCAAAACTTTTTCATCCGAAAAGCCACAGTGATTGTCAACTTCCCTAAATCTTCGAGTACTTAAAGAAGATGTCTCAATGCTAGTTTGATAGCACCGAAACCCATACAAAACCGTTAGTTGCAAATGCAACCTACTACGTCCCAACACCAAACATTGCGCCCACTCTCCGTAGACCGCGTCGTATCGTCGCGTAGATCTCATCACGCTCGCTGGATTTCATCAATCCAAACGTCGCAGGCACATCAAAAATTGACGTTACACCCACACCAAAAGGGACACGCACAAATAGGATAACCGACATAGGCGACCATGACGCGTTCCAACAAACACCGTGTACACACCGTACACCCGTGTACAGAGGTAGTTCTCACCGCCTGCCTAGAACAACGACCGACATGAGCTAAGCAGTCAGAGGCGAGGGTCCGCACTCGCCCACTTGAACTGCGGTTAAATAGCTCAAAAACTCCCACATAAATCTCAAAAAAATAAAAAACTATCATCATTTTTTTATAGAAGAGGGAGCAAACGAGTATGTGGCTCACCTGATGTTAAGTGACTACCACCGCCCATGATCAACTCCAACACCAGGGGAATTGCAGGTGCGTTGCCGGCCTTTTAGAAAGGAGTCAGCTCCTTTCTTGAAGGTCCCCAGGTCGTATCGGCCCGGAAAAATCGCCGATGGTAAACTATTCCACAGAGAGGTCGTACGCGGAAGAAAACTCTACTGTGAAACGTACAGTGGTGGACCGCCACGCATCCAGATGGTGTGGATGGTATCGGGACGACATTATTTTAGGTCGTAAAGCATGCTGCAGCTATATTAGTTGTATAGTTGTATCCGTTCGATCGAGAAAGGTCCACGCTCTCACAGAATACCAGCGTAAAATAGCAGCTCAACGCTGCTGTGTTTTATATGTGGTGAATACAGAAAACCAGAGACCAATTCTACTTGAAACAAGGCATTCCATCGTAGTCCTCACGGGTGACAACACATCTGCATTTTGATTCGTAATCAAGGGTGGATGTATATATCTATGGGCTACAGCAACCACTTATCATAAGGTGGACCGCATGCTCGTTTATCACCCTGATAAGGGTATATAAAAAATAATTATCATCATAATCATTGCCTTTCCCTTTTTAAATGAGACCACGTGCCCTGTATCAGATGTAGCTGTAAAAGCGTGTAAAATGAGCTAACAGCACCTAGATCATAGAATAAAGAAAAAAGTCCACTATATTTGGGAGTCCACTATATTGAATTTACAGTAAGGTCACGTCATTTTCTTATTCTTCTTAGCAAACCCTTTCATTTGATACCCATATCATGATAGTATAAAACATAACTAGTCCGCCATCTCGGGCGGTCCGCCATATTGGATTTAGAATGACGTCGGTGACCACGCATTGTCATCCAAACAAGACGTGTATGCTAAATTTCAGCTCAATCGGTTGAGGATAACTCCTTAAAATTCAATTGCAAGATTTGATCCTAACAAACAATGCAAGTAAAATTAAAGCTTGTAAAAATTAAAAAAAAAACTACGTTTGACAACCCGCCTGCGAACTATGGCAAATATTCTTTTATTGTGGCTATCCGAGGGAAGAGCTGTCTTCAGTGCACTTGGGCAGGCTGTAATGAATGGATGTAATTTAACCGACAAAGCTCAACGGATCAGTAAGCTGATGTGTAGTTCGAAGAACTGATAACCAATGGGGAAAATACGTTCTTGGGTGGCTGCCTCAAAAGGCAACTGAAGTGCAAGGCAGCCCTCTACAAGAGGCGGTAACGACCTGGTAACAATTTGGGAAGTCAATAGATGCAGGTGGCTTAGGACCGTGCATTTTGGTATTCCTTGGGAGAAGCCTATGTTGAGCTGTGGACTAAACATGGGCTGTAATAGTGATGATGATGATAATGATGGTATGTACCACATAACTGAAATCCGCTTCCCCTTGTTCTGGTACACGACACATGTCGGAAACTAACTTCAATGGTTTGAAGCCAGAATAGGCCGTTTTTGCCAACATCAAGCACTGAAAATTAAAATAATACATTTTTATCATGACGCTTACAAAAAGCTGTGGGTAGAACTCAAATCCCTCTCAACGAACTGGGAAACCTTAATCTCCTTAATCTCATATTTATCCAACCCTCAACCCTTAGCCGATGCCTGACAGAACAATTTATCGTTATTTAATGAGTAACCTTTGTAGAGAGCTTATTTGTCTCTACAACTATACGTACTATGTAAGTATCTATATTAATCATATTAATAAAAAATTTTCAAAGATTATGTCAAAACAAAATACTTCTAGAGTTCTAGAGTCTATAATATACTTGAAAACATAATTATTGTATTTCGGTATTTTTAAATAGATATATACATAAATTCTCATGGCTGTTACTCAGAAGGGAAGGAAGAAACTAGGGTGTTCCATTTCACACGATCCTGACACCTCTCTCTTATGCACTTGCTCAACCAACCCCCATTCTATTCACATGTCATTTTATTTTTTTCTCTTTCAAAAACTACCACTTACGTCTTACTTATAATCACTTGCGTCCATTTTCATTCCCATTCTTTTTTCATTAAAGTAAACGTCATTTTTAACTTTCAGCCGGTGTTGAAAATATGACTTGATCATTTGACGGCTTACTTATCCGTTCTTAACCCACGTTCTTCAACTTTCAAAGTTTTCAAACAACTGTGCATAAACAAATTGAATAGCTACGGAAGAGCTACACAAGTTTTTAAGTAAAACTATTATGATGCTAGTAATATTTAACTATGATAGAACTTCATAATTTTACGGATTATATTTATATAGTGTATAATTTTATCCTGCCTGTCGGCTTGAGATGTTTGATAGCTTGATATCTAAGTAACCTGCGCGTTACTTTTAGATTTTATTTATTAATTGTATAGTCTGCTGTACGCAAAAACAATTTAAATTTAATATAATTATAAATTTAACTAATCTCTGTGTATAGAAAAATATTATATTTTGGCGATCGATTTCTGCACGTATTGACTAGCTACAGTAGCAATATTATATATTTTATTGGATTATTAATAATAATATAAATTGCTAACATTGCTAATTGTTGTCTATATATATTCTTGAAATACGTAAACCCCAGAAGTTTGTCTACGTTAATGGCTTTGATAACAAAACAGTTAGGAACTATTATAGATTAGAGGAATCCTTAGGGAGTTCAGTTTCACCGTAAAGACAAATAGAGGGTAGGAGTTTGACTAATGCTATAGTGTGAGTATATATAATATGTATATGCATGTGACGCGTCGATTGTTAAGGCATAGATGAAATTTTTGAATTGAGTATATTATATTAACTTATTATTTACTAACGAATGCCCCCGACTTTCACTATGTGATACTTATTTTAGTACGAAATAAATGAAAAAGCTTGAATGGCACAAATAGTAAACGGAAATATCTTCATGCATTCACTGGTCATTAACGGATCATGGAAAGATAAATAATTTATGCATGCCGACTTCGTTAAAAAAATAGTTATTTCATATTTTATATTATTATAATTGTCGGTGTATATTAAGAAACGACCGGCTTCCTATAAATGGTGGTATAATTATTATAGCCATATTAAGACTAATCCGCTTTACGTAAGAAAAGGTTCTAGAGAGTAGAGCACCCTTGAGAGGAAAGCAGTGATTTTTATGGGCTGGCATTAGTTAACTCATCACACTTTTAAATCCCTTAGGTACAATTAGTAAAATAATTTGTAATAATCTGTAGGTAATATCATAAAACTTACATTTGAATGCCTTAATTTGAATAGAGTCGGTGTTAGGTTGTTACAATATGCGACGGCCATAAATCTTACATTCCTCATTAACTCAAAGCCAAACGCCTGACAAAACAATTTATCATCATCTATTAAGTAACCCTCAAATAGTTAGAGACGCTTGTGTCTCTTGTGGTCAGTCTCAGATATAGGAGTTAAATGGATATTCTTAGCTATAATAATAAATTATAGTTTTTTCCCATAAATTAAATATTAATAAGCTCTAACAGCTCAGTTACATTTGATATTAATTAAATTAGAAATGGATATGTAAACAGTACAGATATTCCTACAAGTAGAAGAATAAAAGATTTTTAAAATTGTCAAAAATATTCAAGAGATTCAACATCTGAGGCATTACTTTGTTTACTTGTATAACATATAACATAAACACTCACGCCTGTCACCCAGAGGGGTAGGCAGAGACTACAGACTTCCATTTGGCATGATCCTGACACACCTCTCTCGCCTCCTTCACATCCATACACCTACGCATACATGCTCGTCGGTTAAGGGTACTCCTAATTTGGCCCGTTTTCAATAAATCACCAATTTGGTAGATAAATGTTCGCCTAGGACGTCTCTTTCCGACTCTGCCATTCACTTCTGCAACATAAATTTTTTTTGTCACTCTTTCCTCATTCATTCTTTCCACATGACCAAATCACCGAAGCATTCCTTTCTTAATCCTGGTCACAACATCATCTTGCAAACCACACTCTTCTCTTATTACACTATTTCTTACCCTGTCGTTCAGATTCAGCCCTAACATACTCCTTAAGGACCGCATTTCTACTGCGTTGATTCTACTCTCGTGCTTCTTCTGCCACACCCAACTTTCACTACCATAAGTTAAATTAGGGACCAACACAGCATTGTGAATTGCCATACGTGCCTTTTTTGACACATTTGACTCTTCACAATAGAGTGCAGGGCCCCATTTACTCTATTTCCCGCATTCACTCGTCGTTCTTATATCCTTATCATATCTCCCATCCCTGCTAAATACGCAGCCCAAATATACAAACTCATCTACTTGCTCGATCAACTCCCCTTATATTCTTATTTCACAAATCGTTTTACTTTCTTCTTTTTCAAAAACCATAACCTTCGTCTTACTTGCGTTCACTTTCATACCCCTTTCTTTTAATGATCTGTTCATTAATGCAACCATCATTTGCAACTCGGCTGCCGACGACGCAAGGATAACTTGATCATCGGCGTACAAAAGGCTATTGACAGTTAACTCACCCATTCTTAATCCGCATTCTTCATCATTCAAATTTTGCAAACAACTGTCCATAAATAGGTTGAACAGCCACGGGGAAGCCTCACAGCCCTGTCTAGCACCTTTATGGATGCCAAACCAGTCCGAGTAGACCGCGTTGATCCTAATCCTGATCCTAACACAAGCACTAGAGTCCCTATAAAGGGACTCCAATGCCTGTATCAAGCCAGCGCTCAACCCAAATGAGTTCAGTGTTTGCCTTAGCACATCCCTATCCACTCTGTCATAGGCCTTTTCCAAGTCCATGAACGCATAAAAAACCTTTTGGTTTTTGGCCAAAAACTTCACCGCGATCATGCGCATGGAAAAGACTTGATCTGTACATCCCATTCCCTTTCTGAATCCCGCTTGCACATCCCAAATTTTTCCATCAGTTTCTTTCATGACCCTTTCAATCAGTACCTTAGCATACAGTTTTCCGACAATGCTAAGAAGGCTGATGCCACGGTAGTTTTTACAGTTGGTTGCGCGGAAAAAACCATTGGATTATTATATTTGACGGTAGGAGTGTCAAGTCGCTTGTTCCTTTCCGAAAAAACGATATCATTCGTACCCTCTTATCGACACATCGGGGTGGTGGGGTGGGAGGGGCAAGAAGATGATTCTAGAATGTCACGTAATCATCGGAGCCGAGGACATATAAGGCACGCGCGACCGTTGCGCGTCCTCTTCCCACCGCGCCAGTCATTGGAACAACAGCTCTTCCCACCGCGCCAGTCATTGGAACAACACCTCTTTCCGCTGCAGTCGTCGTTGAAACCACACCGCTAGTAGAAACCGCTTTAGCCTGGAAGCAGTCGAGCTCCAGGAGAACCGCCTCACCTCGTGTGAGATATAGTCGCGCACCGCCTCTCTCCGGAGTGTTCCAGAAGAAGTTCCAGAAATTGCAGCTATAGTGCTCAACAGGATAGAAGAAACCCCGTTGAGTCAATACTCCTTTATTTACTGCCTGATATATAGTTTAACCCGCTCCAATTTTGTTGTTCTCCTAATCAGGCAGGATTCCTTTTCAGCGATTTGGCACAATAATAGTTTAGTTTTAGGGAAGAGCGAGTGCATTATACCGCATGCTATAGTAGTCGCCTTTACGTAAGCGTAGAAGCAACCGCATATACAGTCCACTTTAGTTAATATCTCGCGTAATAGGTTTAAGGTTCGACCGGGGAACTAGACTTCGGCAGCCTTAGACACGTGGCCCCACCATTTTATGGTCACTTCGAGCAGGATTTTGGTCGAATTGTTGAATTAATTAATTAGATAATGCACTCTAATTTATAGAATAGACTTAAATAGTGTTCGTTTAAATTTAAATTTTGATTAGGTACTCGCAAACAGAATTATTCGTTTTATAGCGCTCGTATTTGATTAAATTTAAAGCCTATTAAATAATTGAAACAGTGTAATAGGAACCGTTTGATACGCTTACCCACAATCTTGATAAAATTATTGAGTGCAAATGACGCGTCACCTCGACTCGCTGCGCAGGTGTTCGATTTAATTACGTAATACGGCATACCGAGTGTCCATCCTTCATTGTTTGTGCGTTGTGAGATTAATTGTGATTGATATAACTTTATTATAATAGTTTAAAATGGCAGTTAGTGGAAGTGAAATCAAAATTAAAACGCTTTATGCCAAGAGGGACATACTCTTTTCGCGTATGCAGAATATAAGTGATTATATAAAGAACATTCATATAGAAGCAGTGCGGGAAACCTTTTTGACTGAAATCGAAACGATAGATTCTTTACGAATGGATTACGAAAAAATATTAGACCAAATTAATCATTTGGAATTACAAATCGACCCGAAATACATAGTGAACTACCAACCGCTGCTGGCATTCGAAGATATTTTGTGTCGCGTGAAAAGAATTGCGAGATCCCTACTATCTCAAAACGAAGCAAGCCGGAAAAACAGGTACGTCCAAGCGACTCGATTAGGTTGCCGCCAATAGATATTCCAGTATTGAATGGTGATATTAAGACGTGGCCCTTCTTCTTCAGTAGTTTTCAAAACAATATACACAATAACCCATCGTTATCGGACGCCGAAAAATTATATTACTTAATCAGTAAACTTAGTGGCAGGGCACAGTCGATCTGCTCTGGTTTTACACCTACAGCAAACAATTACTTATTAATATTCGAAACGCTTAAAACTAAATATGAAGATAGGAGAATGTTATCTTCCGAATATTTGAACCAGATATTCGATCTTAAACCTATATCATCCGCGAACATCAACGGCTTAGAGCAATTTCTAGATAAATTTGTGGCATCGGTGGCTGCACTTAAGAATTTGAAATTTAATGATCTTATGGTGTTTCTCCATATTGCACTGAAGAAGTTGGACCCCGACACCGTGCGTGCGTTTGAAATGGAGCATCGTAGCTCGGAGATGCCTTCCTTTCATTCATTAGCATCGTTCGTGCGAGATCAAATAAAGGTGATGCAGCGCTCTCCGAACGTTAAACAGGAGAATAAAAGGTGCGTCGACCGTAGACAGACTCAACCATCTAAAATAGCAGGGTCGTTAACTTACGTAACCGCTACGCCAACATCACTCCAGCATACTTGTTTAGTATGTAAAGATAGACACGGTAATTTATATAATTGTGCGACTTTTCGTAAATATTCACCAAGCGAGCGTTATAAATTAGTAAAGACAAACAACCTATGTTTGAACTGCTTAAGCGATAAGCATTTAGTTGCAAAATGCAATTCGAGTTCCGTATTTAGCAAGTGCGCCAGGAAACATCACACGCTATTACATTTTGAAAATAGCAACATAGCGGCGTCAAGTAAAGCGGATAAGGAATTCGCCCCTACTAGGGTCAACGATTCTAGCGGTCGACCTGGTGATGTCGCTCTGTGCTCATTGGCAAATATGGGAGCACAACCTCCTTCAACCGTGTTACTGGGTACGGCACGTATTTTGGTTAGGGATTCGCGTGGAAACGAACAAAGCGTCCGTGCACTGCTGGACAGCGGAGCCCAAAATAGCTTTATAACGCGACAATGTTGTCAGCGCTTAGGCTTAGTAATAAATAGGTCACTTTCATGTCCTGTAATTAAAGGCATCGGAGGCACTAGTAAATCGACACAGGGATATATAAATTTAAAATTTTATTCTCGGATAGATCGTAATGTTAACTTTGATATTAATGCACTAGTAGTAGATAGGGTCACTGAACGGTTGCCAACTGTTTCGGTTGACACCTTGGCAATGATTGAATTTAAGAATTTGACTCTGGCGGACGACACTTACGCCGTTCCTGGAAAAATAGACATGCTCATTGGAGCATCGCTTTTCCCTCATCTTTTGTTAAACAATAAGGTCAGGGGCAACTCCTCGCATACCGCGCCTTACGCACTGGAAACCGTATTGGGCTATGTGATCCTTGGCTCCGCCCCCATCATAGATAGTATTTCGGCAACCTCTTATTGTGGTATGGCTGTCGAACCGCTCGAGTCGTTAGTCCGCAAATTTTGGGAGATGGAGGAGGTGAACGTTCCACCCATAGCTAGCTCAGTTGATAGGTTATGCGAGGAAATTTACGTCCGCACGACCATTCGTGATCGCGACGGTAGATATAGTGTAGCGCTACCCTTTAAAGGAGATGTTTTATCTCTCGGCGATTCGCGTCAAATGGCGGAAAAACGTTTCTACAGCTTGGAGCGTAGGATTCTCGCTTCACCCCAGTTAAAGGAAGCTTACGACGGCGTCATTAACGAATATATAAGAGAAGGTTACATATCACTTGTGGCTTCGAAATTAGATAACTACGAAGACACACCGTCGTATTTCATACCACACCACGGAGTCATTAGAGAGGACAAACTTACATCTAAGTTACGTGTAGTACTCGACGCTAGTGCTAAAACTAGCACTCACCTGTCGCTTAACGATATCCTCTATAGTGGGCAAAATTTACAGGGCAGTTTATTTAATATAATAGTCAATTTTCGTTTGTTTAGTATAGCACTATCCGCCGATATTCGTCAAATGTTTCTTTGCATAGGGGTCCGTGAATGCGACCGTAGATTCCAACGCATTTTATATCGTTTCAACCCAAAGGAACCTCTAATGGTGTTTGAATTTAACTGCGTTTGTTTTGGTTTAAAGTCGAGCCCATTTCATGCGTTACGCACGGTGAGACAGCTCGCTCACGATGAAGGTCCCTCTTATCCTAAAGCTAAGAGGGCAATTGAGAGCGGATTATATATGGATGATTTTGTGTACTCGGTCGATAGCGTGGAGGAGGCAACCCTAACCACCGCCGAGGTTATAAAGCTCATGAAATCGGGTCAATTCGATCTTGTGAAGTGGACTAGTAATTCGCGTCCGGTTTTGGATACAATCCCACTATCACACCGTCTTTCGGCGATAAAGGAATTCGACGATTCTGATACACACAAGGTGCTCGGTCTGTGTTGGTCACCAGAGTCCGACGTGTTTAGCCTTAAGGTAAATCCGCCCGTAGAGAAATGCACAAAGCGCACAATACTGTCATGCGTTGCTAGATTATGGGACGTCAGGGGTTTCGTAGCTCCGGTGGTATTATACGCTAAGCTTTTAATTAAACAACTTTGGTTATTGGAATGCGACTGGGATGACTCGCCGCCTGACAGCATTGTTCGGTTGTGGCAGCGCTTTGGAGAGGAACTTCCTTTATTAAGAGAAATTAAAATACCGCGTCATATAAACGTAGATAGAAATAGCGCCATAACAGTCGTTGGGTTTGCAGACGCCAGCGAGAAGGCTTACGGGGGCGTTGTATATTTCCACGTCCAGAATAATGGTAGAAATTCGATTAGCCTCATTAGTTCTAAGTCGAGAGTCTCCCCCCGTAAGGTTGTCTCTCTGGCGCGCTTAGAGCTTTGCGCAATATTAGTACTCGCCAAGCTTATTACCGCAGTTATCAGCGCATGTAGGGATAGAGTTCACATAGAAAGGATATTTGCCTTTTCCGACTCCACCGTCGCCTTATGCTGGGTTCATTCTTCACTCCACCGTTGGGATACGTTTGTCGCGAACCGAGTGGCCAAGATACAAGACGAGTTAGAAACGCGGAACTTTTATCACGTGTCCGGTACGGAAAACCCCGCCGATTGTCTATCCCGTGGACTCACCCCGATGCAAATAATGGACCACCCGCTTTGGTTCAACGGACCTGCTTGGGTTCACTTGGATCCCTCGCAATGGCCAATAACCGACTTCGAAACTTCGTCAGTGTCACAACCGCCGGAAGAGAAGAGACACGCTCTAGTGGCGAACGTTTCGAGCGAGGTTTCTCCAATCATTGCTTTGGCGAACCGCTTGTCCTCTTGGTCGAAATTATTGCGTAGCGTAATTTACGTTTGTCGATTCGCGAAGCTGTTACCGCGACGTTCGTATGTCTTAGCATCCGATTACAACTATGCCGAGTCGCTAGTATTGCGTGAACTTCAACGTGCGCACTTCTCTGAAGAAATTAGAAGATTACAATCGAATAGAGCTTGTAGTCGCGCCTTTCAACGCCTTAAGCCATTTTTACAGGATGGGATTGTAAGGGTAGGTGGACGCTTGTCCAACTCGCAATTGAGTTTCGACCAACGGCACCCTATCGTTTTACCGCGTAAAGACCGTATCATGAAATTATTAGTCGATTACCATCATAAATTGAACTCGCACGCTGGCCCCGACTTGTTGATGTCGATTTTGCGTCAGAATTATTGGATTCTTTCTGCACGTAGTTTAATACGCAATCGGGTGCACAGATGTATAGCTTGCTTTCGGGCACGCCCCAAGCCGTCATTTCCGGAAATGGCGGAACTTAGATCTTGTAGAGTAATACAATCAGTAAAGCCCTTCACGCACACCGGGTCTGATTTCGCTGGTCCGTTTAAGGTCACGCTCACTCGCGGGCGTGGTATAAGATCCACAAAGGCTTACGTCTGCATTTTCGTATGTCTAACTACTCGAGCGGTGCATATAGAACTCGTTGGTGATCTAAGCACAGCAGGCTTTATGGGTGCATTTAAAAGATTTCTTTCCCGCCGTGGCCCTGTAAGTAGATTGTATTCGGATAACGGTACGAACTACGTCGGTGCAAAACGTATTCTATCGGAACTACATGAGCTCTTAGCTAGCAAATATTATAATTCGGAGTTCGCTCACATTCTAGCCGAGAACTCTGAACGTCCCAGCCGCGAACCATTTTGGGGGCAATTGGGAGACTAATATCAAGAGTCTAAAGAGTCATTTATACCGAGTAATAGGAGATCAGATTTTGTCCTTCGAAGAGCTAAGTACGGTGCTCGCTCAAATTGAATGCGTAATGAATAGTCGCCCACTTTGTCGAACGTTGTCTAGTGACCCCTCGGAACCGCTGGCTCTAACTCCAGCACATTTTTTGAATTTAACGCCTTTAAAGTATTTGCCAGCCGCAGATATGGATGAGAACAGACTTAGCATTTCCGCACGCCACAAATTATTAGATCGGTTAGTGCAATCGTTTTGGAAACGATGGAGGATGGAATACTTGCATACTTTGCAGTCTCGACAAAAATGGAACACAGCAACTGAGCCTTTAGCTGTAGGAACTGTAGTTGTGCTCACCAAAGAGAATACGCCGCCTCTCCACTGGCCGTTAGGAATTGTCGAAGAGGTCTTTCCCGGTTCCGACGGAGTAGTTAGGATAGCTCGCGTTAAGACCACGGTTGGGTCTTACTTGCTTCCGGTTGTCCGTTTGTGCCCCCTGCCTCTTCCATAATTTAAATTAGCTTTCTAGATTAAATTGTAGTTGAATTTAAGTAATCTTACCGTTAGTTAGTTATTTTGTTAGTTGATCTTAGCTCTAGTTGTATTAGTTAATTTTGAAGGAAATCCTTCAAGGGCGGGGGAGATGGTTGCGCGGAAAAAACCATTGGATTATTATATTTGACGGTAGGAGTGTCAAGTCGCTTGTTCCATTCCGAAAAAACGATATCATTCGTACCCTCCTATCGACACATCGGGGTGGTGGGGTGGGAGGGGCAAGAAGATGATTCTAGAATGTCAAGTAATCATCGGAGCCGAGGACATATAAGGCACGCGCGACCGTTGCGCGTCCTCTTCCCACCGCGCCAGTCATTGGAACAACAGCTCTTCCCACCGCGCCAGTCATTGGAACAACACCTTTTTCCGCTGCAGTCGTCGTTGAAACCACACCGCTAGTAGAAACCGCTTTAGCCTGGAAGCAGTCGAGCTCCAGGAGAACCGCCTCACCTCGTGTGAGATATAGTCGCGCACCGCCTCTCTCCGGAGTGTTCCAGAAGAAGTTCCAGAAATTGCAGCTATAGTGCTCAACAGGATAGAAGAAACCCCGGTGAGTCAATACTCCTTTATTTACTGCCTGATATATAGTTTAACCCGCTCCAATTTTGTTATTCTCCTAATCAGGCAGGATTCCTTTTCAGCGATTTGGCACAATAATAGTTTAGTTTTAGGGAAGAGCGAGTGCATTATACCGCACGCTATAGTAGTCGCCTTTACGTAAGCGTAGAAGCAACCGCATATACAGTCCACTTTAGTTAATATCTCGCGTAATAGGTTTAAGGTTCGACCGGGGAACTAGACTTCGGCAGCCTTAGACACGTGGCCCCACCAACAGTCCTTCTGCGACCCTTTTCCTTTATATACTGGGACTATCATGGCTTTGCACCATTCTACCGGTACCCGCTTCAGTTCCCAGCATAAATTAAACAAGGTGTGTTGCAGGCCTGCCACGACTTCCTCTCCAGCCCTTAGCATTTCGAGTGAAACTCTATCATATCCGGCAGCCTTACCTGCTTTTTGCTTTTCATTGCTTTCATTATTTCATCTTTACTTATCTCGCTACCCTTTTTCCTCTTCTTTCGGAGTTTCTACTTCACTTAGTACACACGTTGTCTCCTCACTCATAAACACGCTTTCAAAATATTCCTTCCATCTCTTTAAACTCAAAACTTCATCTTTCAGAATATAGACATTCTCGTCTCTTATAACATTCATCATAGGCTGTTTTGAATGTCCCCTGGCAGTTCTTAAAAGTTTACAGAACATTTTAATATTTGCCTGGAAGTTATCCGATATTCTTCTATCATTCTTATCGGTTCTTCCTTGCTTTTTTCTTTCAACTACTTCTTTTACTCTCTTATTAATATGTTTAAAGACTGCCTTTTTTCTTTCAATATCATCATTCGTACCGCTAGAATTACCAGCCTTTGTTGCTAGTAAATCTAGCCATGCTCTCTTCTTTGCTTCAACTTCCATACGTATCTCATCATCCCACAATAACGTATTATTTTTCCTTTCATTCTTCCTCTTACTAACACCACATACTTCGGTAGCTGCATACACTAAACCTTTCTTTACATTTTGCCATACATTCTCCAAGTCTAACTCCTTCATACATAATTCATCCAAACCACTTATATTTTCTTTCAGTCTACATTTGAACTTGTTTTTCTCACCTTCATTTTGTAACCTTTCTGTTCTAATACGCTGTAACGCAGTGGTAGACACAGATAATCGATGGCGCCAACGCCTGAATAGACCATTAATTCGGCATAAAACCAAATAATGATCCGTTCCTACGTTAGAACCCCGGTAAACCCTTGTCTGCCCACTGCGCCCCGCAATCTTTCATCCACAATTATGAAATCTATCATGCTTCTATCATCACCTTTTTCCCAAGTATACATGTGAATCCTCTTGTGGCGAAAGCAAGTGTTCGTCACAAAAATATTCTTTTCCATACATACGGTGAGGAGACTTTCACCATTCTCATTTATACTGTCATCACCAAACGTTCCCAATATCCTTTCATAACCAAGTCTCCTCACCCCAACCCTTCCATTAAAATCTCCTAGCATAATAATATTTTCATTTCCCTTACACTTCATTAACACCATCCTTTCCATTTTCCAAAATTGCTCTCGGATATAAGTGGGCTTAGACATGTCTGGGGCGTAGACCCCTAACACAAGCAACTTCTTTAAGCCCACTTTCATTCGTATCCATAGCAGTCTTGGGCTTACACATTCATACTCTTTCACGCATTGGCCCATTCTTTCTGAAAGGATGATACCTACTCCCTGGCATGCCCGCTCGATCTCGTCTACACCAGACCAGTATGCGGTATACATGCCATGTGTAGTGACATCCTTCCCCTACCTTTTCGTCTCATTTACACATAACACATCTATTTCTCTATCATACATCATATCGGTTACTTCATCCCTTTTATCATTCATTGCCCCACATACATTCAACGTAGCCAGGCGAGCCTCTGCAATCCACTTTTCGCCTCTCCGGGAGACAGAACGTGACGGGTGGTGAACCTCGTCGCCGGTTTTCCTCCCGGAGATTCTTCGCACCCCTGCCCCATTAAAGGGGCGCCGGGAACTCAGGTCCATTTCTTTTATATAGTTCCTCATGGTGCGAAAATATTGGGTAGTATGTTTTACGCCGCTACCACGGCGTGGAGCCGAGTCTGTGGTATCGGCTTGTCGCTCATTTAGCACCACCCGGGGGACACGTGTAGGGTGGGCCTAGGAATAGGTGGTCATAGCCTACGGACGCGAGCGACTTATACCCCTATACTTACTTGTATAATACTCTAGAAACCGATAATTTTTTATTTAAATTTGCATTTTGATATTTTATTGAGGATAAATGTAGACGTCTTTGGGCCACATCATCAACTTACCATCAGGTGGATGTTTGTCACCCGTATTTAATAAAAAAGTACTTAAGGGTTATTGATCTTGACCCGACATATTAAAGTGAAATCTAATGATTTCTTATATTTACGCGAACAGTATACATTGATTAAAACTACTTTTACGGATTTCATCGCGTTTTATTTATTTTATTTTTAATACCCGACGCTTCGGGTGCTATCCAGCACCCACGGTCACGGGGGACTGAGGTGACTGACGTCCCGATGTCAAAGTTAAACCGGAGTACCTTCAGATTTTTAATTATTGTCTTTGGTCCGATCTACGCAGAATGAACTAACTGTGTTTTGAAGCCTTGCAGTGATATGCTTGCGTTTAGTTTTAATTTTATTAATTATAAGCAGGTGGTGGTAGGTAGTACCCAGCCTCCTTCTCTATTGAAATTAGGATGTTTTTTAAATTCAATAGCCTCACGTATCATCCTTGGTAGGAATCGATGTTCTTTCGCAAGGATTTGTGGTCTATCGAATCTGATGTAATGGTTGGGACCATCCAGGATATGATCGCAAACTGCAGACCTCCCGGATCGTTGATGCTTCACGTCAGCTATGTGTTTTTTTACGCGGGCAAACAAATAGATCGATTAGAACCCGCGTTAGTTTAATATGAAGCGAATAATTATTAGTAGCAGAAAATTTATTTTACTTTATTAGCCGTGTGGTGACGGCATAAAAGAATCAATCACCCATCTATCCATTCATCGATCCATCCATTACCGCCTATAAAAGTCCACTGCTGAACATAGGCCACCCAAAAGATTGCATCACAGTGGGGATTTTGCTATCATTGTTACGCTTGGCATATAATCATATAAGCACCTTGTTTTCGTCAGACTCAATATTACTATATTGACGAAGAGGAGCTAAAATTGACTGTTGGTAGTGCTATTGCTAACAGACTGCTAACTATGGCAATTAAAGCTAATCCACGCTACAAGGGCCGAGAGAGTCCCATGTAGATTTGTGGACTTACTAGCTGATGAATAAGTAGGCAACGACGACAATAACGACGTAAACAAACGGCCCCCAGTCCCCGGCGGCCTCGCTATTCCTGGCTACGGTGGCGACCATGGTAACGGCGGGGCAGGGGGTGCTAAGAATATCCGGTGGAGGTTCGGTTGCCACCTACGATGACTCGACCTGGCAACGTATAACGCACTGTTATGTCCAACCCTAGTTAGATAAAAGCGCTGACTCGATTATTATATTTACTATAAAAGCCTAGAGTTTGAGGTAATCGAGGCAGTGCAGTTCCAACCCATATTAAGTGCATATCGCACACGCCGTTCGCGGTTTTTTGTACATTTTTTGTATTAATTTAATATTGGGGAAATAAACCAAAAGAACTTCCGGGATTGGGTGTAAAAGTTTTTTTTTAAAAACACCTTCAGAGCGGCCCTCCTAACAAATTTGGTGTCAGAAGTGGGATGTCGCAAGGTCTACCGGTACATCAGTAGCGTGGCATCCGAATCCTGGGAAACTCTGAAGTGAAAGATCGACAGTAAGTCTTCACCCCACGAATGTGAGCCTGCATCATCAAAGCGCCAACGAGGTCTCAACCCCACGAGCTTGGGACACCATCGTCAACCCGAAGTTCATCAAGGCTGTTAGTCTACACCACCAGCGTGTAAGCCTGCCCTGAGCTGCTGCACTCCCATCGCACAACCACGTGGACGCCGCCGTCAAACGACTCCCTGGGTCTCACGGCAACGCGACTCCGCTGCACGTCATCGCAACACGACACCGGCATAGCAACCAATGTACACCGTAGTGATCGTGATATTGTAAGTTAGGTAACTTTAATTCAGCTATAAATTTATACTATTTCTCTTCTATTTCCTTACATTCTTTTGTCATTTGTCGTGTACAATAATATTCTCATTTTACCAATTTTGTATTTACTAACTCCTAAATCTTTCTAATTCCATATGCATAAGGTTAAAACTTTAAAGGACAAACCAGAAGAAATAGAAATGTCCGACAAAATTCCCTTATCCGTCCTTGTAAAATCATCAAACCTTACAATGGTGATAGAGAATCACTTCCGGCTTTTCTCACAAATTGTGATAACGCCATAGCACTCGCGAACTCGGAACAGCAAGTAGTTTTATATCGTTATATCATATCCCAGTTAGAAGGAAAAGCTCAAATCGCGTGCTCTCTAAAAACGTTTAATAATTGGGATGAATTAAAACTATTTCTAAAAACTACCTTTGGCGAGAAGAAGCACTCCACACACCTTTTAATTGAACTCCAAAATTGTAGGCAAGGAAATTCGGAAACAGTAATGCAATATTCACTTAGAATCGAATCTTGTTTAACGCGATTACAATCCGACATACATTACAGTTGCGAGAATAAGTCCGAGCTAATAGGAAGAATTGCCGCTATGGAGGATTTAGCCCTCAACACATTTATATTAGGTCTAAATTCTAATTACGGATATATTGTTAGATGTCGAAACCCGAAAAATTTAAGCGAGGCAATTACGCATGCCATAGAAGAAGAAAAACTATTTATTCTGAGCAAAATATCTTCCAAATCTTATAAACAGTGTCCTATATGTCAAAAATTTGGTCATGATTCTTCTAACTGCTATATGATTATAGCAGTTAGAAGAATCATGACCAAATTTTTAAGAAAAAACAATCTCATCGAGCTTATTACGTTAATCCACAAAATAATAACCCTCATTCTAATTTTCATAATATTTCAAGCAAAAATCCTATTAAAATATGCAGTTATTGTAAAAGTCCGGGACATATGATAAACGAATGTCGAAAGCGACTATATAACAATAGCCTTCGTCATAATATGCAACCAGACACTCGCACGACGAATACGTTACCAAGTCCCAGTGCGCATGCACCTAATAGAAATAATATGCATTTATGTGACGCACAACCTTCTACCTCTAATGCCGATATTAGTAACGAAGATTTAAACTAAATCTGATTTCGGAAAAGTGCCTACCGAAATCGAAAGCATTTAAAGGCACAAATAATTATTACTATTCTACTAATTCTTATACTAAATCTTATACTAAGCCTATATATAATGATAACGAATTTAGTTATAATTATCGTACAAAATATTCTTACAATACATCTCAGCGACGTCAAATGCCGCCGAGTCCTACTAAATCATGTAATTTAAAAAATACTATTTCTTATTCTAATTCTACACCTCGGGAACAGCATCCGAGTCCATCTTTGACATAAAGTCAAAGTCATAGTACCAATTATTTATTACCTCGGGAAAATTATCCCAGGACACCTCTGAATCAACATCAGAGTCTTAGAAATAATTTTAATGCTAATTCTTGCACTAATTCTTATACTAATTCTGTCTCTCATAATGATACTATCTCTTATCCAAAATATACATCTCAAAAAGGAATTTCGAGTCATGCTAATCCCACTGATAATTCAATTAATAATAAAGGTGAAATACCAACATACAGCATGAACACATCGAACAAGAAAACATCACTACCTCATGTTTATTTTAGGTCGAATTTTTCGGTTCAACCCCTACGATTGTTACTCGACACAGGCGCAAGTGTCTCTATTATAAAAAAATCGAGTTTAAGTGGAAACTTTAAGCTTTCTGATGAAATCGTAAAACTCAAGGGTATAAACAGCACTCAATCTTGCAACGAAACATTAGGAACATTACTGTTAGATTTTATTTTAGATAATTTTTCCATAAAATATAAATTTCATGTCACATCCGACGATATTAATATTGATTATGACGGAATATTAGGAAGCGACTTTCTCAGTTATTTTAAAGTAAACATTGATTATCATACTTATTCACTTTGTTTCAAAAATTCTATATCTGTGCCTATCCACTTTTCGGAACCTACATACATTATACCAGCGCGTAGCGAAACTGTTATCGAATGCTCCGTGTCAAATGACCCGTCCGAGTTGCGTCACCTTAAGGATGCACTCATACTAGATCAAACCGTTTGTAATGGTGTTTATTTAGCGAACTGCCTAGTAACTTTAAAAGCGAATAAAAGAGTTAATGTTTCGGTTTTAAACACAACTGAATCGCAAATTAAAATAAAAAATTTCAAAGTTAACTTAATACCAATTGACTTTAAAAAGTATTCCAAATCTTTTAAATCTTGTAATAGTATAAATACTATTTCTACAACTTATTCTAATCGTGTCCAACGCGTCTGCGAACAAATTCGTCATTCTCATTTAAACTCAGAGGAGAAAAAACTCTTATTAGATTGTTGCTCACAATACTCAGACATATTTTATCTTGAAGGAGATGACCTCACATGTACAAACGCGATCCAACACTCAATCAACACAGGAAACACCCCTCCTATTCATGTTAAGTCATATCGTTTTCCCGAATGTCATAAAGACGAAGTAGACGCACAATTAAAAAAGATGTTAAAACAAAATATAATTAAGCCGTCAATATCTCCGTGGAGCGCCCCAGTATGGGTCGTGCCTAAGAAAATGGACGCATCGGGCAAAAAGAAATGGCGCATTGTTATAGATTACAGGCGACTTAATGATGCGACCATAAACGAAGTTTACCCCATTCCTTTAATTAGCGATATATTAGATCAATTAGGGCATTCCAAATATTTTTCGACACTCGATTTAGTTTCCGGCTTCCATCAAATTCCTCTCAATCCTAAGGATGCTGAAAAGACTGGTTTTACTGTAACCAATATAAATGGCATTTCCGGTCATTTTGAATTCACTCGCATGCCTTTTGGATTAAAAAGTGCTGCAAATTCGTTCCAACGTCTCATGAATACCGTCCTTTCTGGTCTCCAAGGTCTCCACTGTTTCGTCTACCTAGATGACTGCATCATTTACAGCCACGATCTTCAAAGTCATATGGAAAAATTACATCTTGTTTTTGATAGGTTTCGAGACTTCAATTTAAAGCTACAACCAGACAAATGCGAATTCCTTCGACACGAAGTCACTTATTTAGGTCATGTAATAACCGACAAAGGTGTCACACCTAACCCTGACAAGGTGAAGGCAGTATCCGACTACCCTATTCCCAAAAATCCCAAGGAAATTAAATCATTTCTAGGTCTAGTAGGTTACTACCGCCGATTCATAGATAACTTCTCAAAAATTACAAAACCCCTTACGTCATTGTTAAAAAAGAAATGTTAATTTTAATTGGACACAAGAACAAACCCAAGCTTTTAATTTGTTAAAGGAAAAACTAACTTCAGCCCCGTTACTTCAATACCCCGATTTTTCTCAACCATTCGTTGTCACTACAGACGCCAGTAATTATGCTGTCGGCGCAGTATTATCGCAAGGCCCTATCGGAAAAGACAAACCGATCGCATATGCCTCAAGAACATTAAATAAACAGGAAGGCAATTACTCAACAACAGAAAAAGAATGTTTAGCTATACTCTTCGCCGTAAAAACATTCCGACCCTATATTTATGGTAATAAGTTTAAAATAGTCACTGATCACAGACCTTTAGTCTGGCTTTTTAATGTCAAGGATCCAGGAAGTAGATTAATTCGTTGGCGCCTCAAGTTAGAGGAATATGACTATGAAATTTTTTATAAGCAAGGAAAACAAAATTCAAACGCCGATGCTCTTTCACGCATACCCATTCACGCCTTAAATTCAAATGTAGTCCTTAACAAACTCAAATACGAATCTTATTTTAAAGAACAATTTACTAGATCCATTTCTACAAATACTGTAATCGAAGAACATCAAGAAGCGTTACACCTCTCTAAATTAAATAATATTGTTTGCCCCGTATCTCTCGACTTTGATGAATCTATTTCATATTGTAAAAATATTCTATCTCAGCTACAAAATCCTGAAGGTATAATAAACTCAGAACGAGAACCGTACACCATCTCTTGCGTTAAGCAAAATGATAAAATATACTATTTCTTATATACGAAAATTCACCATTTCGAAGAGTTAACATACCGAAATATATACAATTTACTAATGCAACTACGCGATAATATATTAACAGAAAATAGTCAAATCACTGACTTAGCCATTTCCGATTTTGCTGACCCATTCTCTAAACTATCCTATATGAAAATATACAACATAATTGCTTACATATTTCATAATACTAACATTAAAATTCATATATACCGAAATCAAATTATTTACCCTACTCCTGCCGAAGTTCCACAAATTCTCAAAGAAAATCACGACTCAACAATTGCTGGTCACCCCGGAATTAAAAGAATGTTAAATCGTTTAAAGGATCTATATTTTTGGAAAAACATGCGTTCTGATATAGAAAATTACATAAAAAGTTGTAAATTGTGTCAAGTAAATAAACCACTGAGATCATGTAATAAGGCTCCAATGGTGATAACCTCCACAAGTACAAAACCATTCGAAAGATTAGCTTTAGATATAGTCGGTCCGCTACCCGAAGCCGGCTTGCAAAACTTTAAATTTATATTAACTCTACAAGATGACCTAACCAAGTTTTTATGTGTATACCCAATGATAACTTCCAGCAGTGATGAAGTAGCTCGTACACTAGTTCATTTTATCTCATTATTTGGAATTCCTAAAACAATATTAACGGATCTCGGCACATGTTTCACATCGGAATTATTTAAACAGGTAACTCAAATATTTAGAATAAAACCCTTACATGCTACCCCCTATCATCCCCAAACAAATGGTGCCTTAGAACGTAGTCATGCTACACTCAAGGAATACCTGAAATCTTTCGTTAACGAAAATCAGAATGATTGGCATTGTTACTTAGCAACCGCAGTATTCTCTTACAACACTACCCCTCATACCACTACTACATATACACCCTATGAATTGCTATATGGGCATAAACCCACAATACCAAATTCTTTATATAATACGAGCAATGACACTACTTATCATGAATATATCCGCGCATTACAATACCGCATGAACTTTAGTCGACAAAAAGCATTAGAACACATAATTAAAAATAAAGAAACATCGAAAAATTATTATGACAAAAATAGTACAGACATATCCTACAAAACAGGCGATATGGTTTACTTAAAATGCCACCACAGACTTCGCAAAGCCTTATCTCCTATCTGGAAAGGTCCTTATAAAATTATTAAATTAAATGGCAAACATAACGTAACCCTTCTCATAGGTCGTAAGCACATGAAATACCATGTTAATGAAATTAAACCAGCTCATCCTTAATTTCACTCTATTTCAGGGCCATAAGCCACCAATTCAACGCTGAAACTCAAATTCTACCTATTTATAATAGTCCAGGTATTTATTTCGATCAAATAACTACAATTAATTTTTATAATGATTTTTGGAATGTTGTAACTCATATAGACGTAGTATCAGTTAAGCCACATCTAGAGAATATACATTCGCTTATAATTAAAACTGCAACGCTCTGCGAAAACTTCCAACTCCATGGTTTCGTTGAATGTAATGATATTATAAGTCCTATTGAAGTATTATTAAATTCTAATTTTGCTAAATTCGAATCTCTTTCGCATATGGTCCCTACCGAGGAGCAAACAAGGCATAAACGAGCTTTAGAATTCGGTGGAGAAATTTTGAAATTCTTTTTTGGAACTTTAGATGCTGATGATGCACGAAAATACGATGCAGCCATTAGCGCTTGTCAAAATAGCGAATCCGAACTTTTAAAATTAATGAAGGATAATATTCACATAATTAAATCTTCTATTAATGTAACTCAACGATATATAAATTAAATATGAATGAAAATAAATTAAATTCTCAAATAAATTCTTTAAATATTGTATTGTCCCAAATTGTCAGAAATAATAATCAATTATCACATATTTCTAAAATATATGCTTTACTTAATATAATAGAAAGCTCTTTAGCCACTATTTCTAATTTCTTGGATAATGTACTAAACTCTATCTTATTTTCTAAAGCAAACATTCTACATCCTAGTGTAATAGCTCCTACGAACTTATTTCGCCAGCTTTTAAAACAGAGTAATTATATAAATAAGCGATTAGAATTTCCAGTACCATTAACGATTGAAAATATACACACTTTGATAGATATTTCAAAACTCACATCTTTTTATTATAATAGAAGAATAATTTTCATACTACGCATACCACTGATTTCTTCTTTAAAGTTCACCTTATACAAATGCATACCTTTACCAACCCCTCATAATCCTAATAATCCTAACTCTTTCGCTCTAATCCAACCTACCAAGCCTTATCTTGGAATAACAGAAGATAGACTTAGTTATAGTTTGCTAGATAATTTAAACGATTGTAATATTATTAATAATGATTATTCTATATGTCCTTTAATTTCTATATTTTCTACAATAAAGAATCCATGTTGTGAAACAAAATTGTTAACCGAAGTAACATTATCTTTACCACCTCAATGTAACTCCAAACTTTTATATGGACAAATTGATGTATGGTATAAAATAAATAATAATAAGTTTATCTATGTACAGTCTGAGAAATGTAAATTAACTATAAAATGTAATAATATAATACAAGATTTCACTATTTTAGGAACAGGTATCCTAAGTTTAAACGAAAGCTGTATTGGTTTCTCTAAGACAATTCAATTAATGCCATCTACAACTAAATCTATTAAAATCGAAAATAAAATGAATTTAAACTTTAATATTACAGAAGACGATTGTTGTAATAAAGAAATTTTAAATAAATCAATTCCATACTTATATACTGTATCTTTAACTAGCCTAGATATGGAAACTCTGAAATATTCTTACCATTCCTTAAATAACTTAGAAAATGAGATCAATAGAGTTCAAGAACAATCTCACATAATAAAATATGGTAAATACTATTCATCATTTACATACTTTTTGATTATTTGCATAATTTTATATATTTCCTATAAAATATTTTGTTGCTCTATTAAGAGAAATAATGATTCTTGCCGTTGCATACAAATATTTAATCAGTGCAATACACGACGGATTGTTAAACACGAATCAAAGGTTAGTAATTCTATTGAGTTAACTGAAGTTTCATCATCAGACGATGATAGAAGAGATTCTATATCCTTACCCAATATGCCAGTGAAAAACCAAATGAAAAGAACATTTGGTAAATTTCACTTATCAAATCGAAACTTATGTAATAACTAAAAACTATATTACTTTACTATACTTATTTCATAAGGCTTCATGTTACATTAGAATATAAGTTTATATTTTGTTTTATACACGGTGTCTTAAATATTAATATTACTAAATGTTTGTATTTGAAATAAAAATTAAATCTTAGCATTAATATACTGAATCTTCTACTATTTCATTATTCACTGAATCTTATAAAAAATACTATATTACTAGTTCATAATGTTAATAAATAATTTCTTATAATTTTGTGAAGATATTGTTTAAGAATAGTTTAATTTTACTATGCTTTTGTATCAATTCAATTTGATTTTATAATAATAACAAATAATTGAAACAATTCTATTTTACTATTTTTTTTAATTATTTTTGTATTCAAATCATTTTTTTTTTCTCTCACTGTATCGTTTGAAAGACTCTGCTCATCCCTTATTAAAAGGAAGGATAAGCTCCGTCAAAAGGGGGGAGATGTTATGTCCAACCCTAGTTAGATAAAAGCGCTGACTCGATTATTATATTTACTATAAAAGCCTAGAGTTTGAGGTAATCGAGGCAGTGCAGTTCCAACCCATATTAAGTGCATATCGCACACGCCGTTCGCGGTTTTTTGTACATTTTTTGTATTAATTTAATATTGGGGAAATAAACCAAAAGAACTTCCGGGATTGGGAGTAAAAGTTTTTTTTAAAAACACCTTCAGAGCGGCCCTCCTAACAGCACGCACCCTGAGAACTGACGAGAAGATACTGGAGCTGGAAGAAGAGGTAGACAAGTTGCGCTGGCATATTTTTGGATTATCCGAGGTCCGAAGAGAGGGGGAGGACACGGTAATTCTTGAGTCCAGCAACTTGTTCTATCACCGGGAGGGCGACCATCTGTCCCAAGGAGGTGTCGGATTTATCGTCCACAAGTCTCTCGTCAACAAAGTTGTAAAGGTTGGGAGTGTGTCGACGAGGGTCGCGTGCCTGATACTCAGAATCACTAAACGGTATTCGCTGAAGGTCATACAGGTCTACGCACTAACCTCGGCACATCCCGATGATGAGGTGGAGGAAATGTATGAGGATATTTCTAGAGCCATGCATTCCTCCAAAATCCACTACACGGTGTTGATGGGAGACCTCAACGCAAAACTAGGCACAAGAGAAGGCGGTGAACTGAAGTTAGGGAAATTTGGAGTAGGACAACGGAACCGTAGGGGCCAGCAGCTGGCTGACTTTATGGAGAAAGAGGGACTCTTTATGATGAATTCTTTCTTCCAGAAGCGGCCCCACAGGAAGTGGACCTGGTCGAGCCCCGACGGTTCGACAAATGAGATTAACTTCATTATGATGACCAGACGCCAACTGTTTAGTGCTGTCTCAGTGATCGCAAGGGTGAAAACCGGCAGCAATCACCGAATGGTTAGAGGCAAACTGAACCCAAACGTTAAGTTGGAGAGGTCTCGTCTAATGAAGTCAACACTCCGTCCCCCTCGTGCTCTGATCCAGAATCCCGAAACCTTTCAGCTCGAGTTACGTAACCGCTTTCAGTGCCTAGAAGATTGCAATGCAGTGGACGATATGAATGACAAGCTCGTGGAAACTGTCCATGTGGTCGGAGCTAAGTTCTGCAAGACCCGCCGCAGAAGAACACAAAAACTCTCCGATCACACTCTGCAATCGTCAACAGATTTGACAGCATACAGGCAACTGAACAGACAAATCTCCAAATACATGCGGTGAGACTTACGCAAATTTAATACTGCTCGTATTAAAGAAGCGATTGAGCGGAACCAGGGTTCCAAAGTCTTTGCCAGAGATCTGTCTGCCAAAAAGAGCCAACTGTCAAAGCTGAAGACTGTGTGTGGCAGCATCGTTTCCGGGACATCTGAAATTTTGAGTGAGACTGAGAGGTTCTATGGGCAGCTGTACACATCATCGTTGGAGCCACACGCAAGTGTGAGTAACAATCCAGGAGCAAGTCTTATCCGACACTATTCCGATGATACGTCAGTCTGAGCGAGATTAGAATGGCTCTCCAGAACCTAAAAACGGCAGAGCCCTAGGCGAGGATGGAATTACAGCGGAGCTTCTGAAAGCGGGTGGAACACCGGTACTTGAAGTCATTCAGAAGCTCTTCAATTCCGCCATGGTGGCACTACTCCGGAGGCTTGGAGCAGAAGTGCGGTGGTCTTGTTTTTTAAGAAAGGCGACAACGCTCTCTTGAAGAACTACAGACCGATTTCCCTTCTGAGCCGCGTCTACGTGCTGTTTTCGAGAGTCATTACGAATCGTCTCGCACGCAGACTCGACGATTTCCAGCCTCCCAAACAAGCCGGTTTTTGAAAAGGCATAGACCACATACATACCCAGCGGCAGATTGTACAGAAGACCGAAGAGTACAATCTGCCACTTTGCCTGGCGTATGTGGATTATGAGAAAGCCTTTGATTCCGTCGAAATTTGGGCGGTGCTACAGTCTCTTCAGCGGTGCCAAGTTGACTGTCGGTATATCGAAGTGCTGAAGTGTTTGTACAGTAGGGCTACGATGGCTATCCGAGTACAGAACCAGAGTTCGAAACCTATCCAACTGCAGAGAGGTGTAAGACAAGGTGACGTTATATCCCCGAAACTCTTCACCGCTGCGTTGGAAGACGTTTTCAAGCTACTGGACTGAAAAGGATACGGTATTAACATCAATGGTGAGTACATCACTCACCTTCGATTTGCCAACGATATAGTCCTTATGGCAGAATCGCTAGAGGATCTTAGCACTATGCTCAATTACCTCAATAGTGTCTCCCAACGGATAGGTCTTAAGATGAACATGGACAAAACAAAGATCATGTTTAATGTCCATGTCACACCTATGCCGGTAGTTGTTGGGAGCACTATGCTCGAAGTTGTTGACGAATACGTTTACCTGGGACAAATAGTCCGACTAGGTAAGTCCAACTTCTACCGAGAGGTCAATCGACGGATTCAACTCGGCTGGGCAGCGTTCGGGAAATTACGACACATCTTCTCGTCAGGTATACCTCAATCTCTGAAAACTAAAGTGTACAACCAGTGCGTGTTGCCAGTGATGACTTACGGATCTGAGACGTGGTCCTTTACTGCTGGCCGTATGAGGACGCTCAAGGTCGCTCAGTGAGCTATGGAGAGGGCTATGCTCGGAGTTTCTCTGCGTGATAGACTCAAAAATGAGGATATCTGCAGTAAAACCAGAGTAACCGATATAGCCCAACGGATTAGTAAGCTGAAGTGGCAATGGGCTGGCCATGTAGCTCGAAGAACCGATAACCGATGGGGAAGAAAGGTTCTCGAGTTGCAGCCTCGTACCGGTAGGCGTAGTGTAGGGCGACCCCCCACTAGGTGGAGTGACGACCTGGTAAGACATGCAGGAAGTCGATGGATACAGGTGGCTCAAGACCGTGCTTTTTGGCGTTACTTGGGGGATGCCTACGTTCAGCAGTGGACTTGTGAAGGGCTGTAATGATGATGATGATGATGATGAATAAGTAGGTATATATTTAAGTGTGTGTGTATGTATTCCCAACCCAGCTTGTAAAAATATTCAATTCCTTTGCTTCTTCCAAGTGCCGAGGAAGTTGTCTTGAAATTGAATGCAAATCTTGAAATGTGGATTGGCAGTCTCTGCAAAAAGCTTTCCTACCTTCTTACATTATATATACTGCTCCACATTTTCGATTTGACTAATTATGACATTAGAACAAGTCAGCATATAGAATAACAAGCAAGCCAAATTGAATCTCCGACGGTATCAATGAATTTAGTTAGTTAATTTATATGCGGACTATCTACGTTTTCGGCGTTTAAGGAAAACATCATGAATAACTTGCATGTCTGAGAAACTATAATTATTTTGCGAGTATGAGAAATTTGTTAATGAGCATTAAGGTGCCGCGATGGACATCTTTTTGGTCTAACACCCTTCCTGTGAAACCCTTCAAATGAGAAAAAGGTTCTGCACGGCATACAGATACACTTTTAATATTATTAAGGACCGCTTGTCCTATAATAGCTTAAGTTTCATTTGTACTTTAATAAAAAAAATATATTTTCTTGCACTATTGTATTATGATGTCAAAAAGAGTAAAATTACCTACTGCATGTAACTCCAGTAACAACGGCGCACTAACGTTGTTTAATCCGGAGCATTAATGCCCCGCTGTGAAACGTCCACTTTAGTTTTAAAATGAAAATTAAATTGAGTGATAATTTTGCTTTTACTTGCTTCTATGGGGCTGAAGTTATTGCCTATTATTTTAGACCTGAAATGTAAACAAATAAATAAAAATATATACTATATCTGTATATTTTTATAAAACGGTAAAGCAAAGTCGGTCGGTTTTATAGTGATTAAATTAAAATACTTAAGTGAAACATGGACATGCGTTTTTATAGGAGAGAGGGCAAACGAGCATGCGGCTCACCTAATGTTAAGTGACTACCGCCGCCCACTGCAACACCAGGGGAATTGCAGGTGCGTTGCCTGCATTTTAGAAAGGAGTAAGCTCATTTCTTGAAGGTCCCTAAGTCGTATCAATACCATAATGTTATACTGATAAAGACTAAATGTCACCAAGTGACAGCACCGACAATATATATAAATAATACAATATATAAATAAAACAATACGAAATGGAGTTCACCCCATTTTTTTTTTGCTTTTTTTCAGCTTGAAGAGGTAGGCAAATCATTTAGCGTCACACTAACACCCGTATTCACAAACGATACCTACATAAGTATGGCAGCAACACTATGCTAAGTAAGATATTTCTCACTGCGTTCTTCATGGCAGGCCGTTCATTTCATAAACAATACTTAGTGGACTCTTTGTTGTGCGGACACATAGCATTGAATGAGGCGCCGTGATTGGTTAACGTTGTGACGCGACTTCACCCTAGTTGAATGACAGTTAAACGTCACTCAACAACCAAGATATTGGGTATGTTCCGAAATACAACGCAGTGTACTGTCCAATGCAAATGACGTCATGAATCGACGCTATACTGGTGATTCGTTCCAAAACATTGGACAGTATATGACGTCATACTTTTGCGACATTTGGAAAGGTGTTGGCGATTATTTTGTCATTTTGTGCTACAAAAATCATTATATCCTCCTAATGGATATACTATTAATTATTCTATAATTTCTTGTATTTGAATAAATAGAAACAAATTCTGGCATGCTTCATTCGACAAACACACAATTAAAAATTGTTTTATTATGGCTGGATATCCGACACAACATGGCAGCGGCACGCTAGTACAATAAAATGTCAAATGATGACGTCATTTGCATTGAACAGTACACTGCGTTGTATTTCGGAACATACCCTTAATTTTGTCTTTTGAATTCTAAAGATAGTTTACTTTTTCGTTTAATTTTCATTATGAATACGAGTTGCTTGCCTATAATTAATGCGAAATCACCTAAAATATGGTAAGTTCTCATCTCAGCATTTTATTTTTCTGTTTGTTTCGTTGTCAATTTCGTGAAAATAATAACACGTGTCGTTTTCTTACAGTTCAAAGAAGTTACCATTTACTTCTTCGGAAAGGGAACTAATTGTCGCTTTAGTTCGTGAGCGGCCCATTATTGAGGACAAGCGTACACACGCTCAAAACATTGAATTAAAGAAGAAGGCCTGGGATGAACTGAAGATTGCCTATAATGCACAGTCCTATGTTACACCTAGGAATCACACACAATTAAAAAGATGTTGGGAAAATATAAAATCTCAAAGAAAGAAGGAGCTTTCTCTTGAATCAATTAATATGAGACGTACAGGTGGAGGACCACCAGAAAGTGCTTTATTATCAGATAATGTTGTGGATGCAATTTGTCCATTTATAAATTTAACTGTTCCAGGGGTTATTGACTCCAATTCTATAGAAAGTTAGTATAAATGGTCAGAACACCTAATTTACCTGGTAAAATTTATTTATCAATGACCTGTTAATGATTTACTTATTTTAGTTTCAGATAACTTGACACAAAGTGAAGTAGATGTAAAAAAAGGAACTAATAATAACAACGGTAAGGCAATATACATAAATATTGTATTTCCTGATGGGATGGGCATAGGTGTTCTCCATTTGTAGGAATCTATATACCTATGTTTGTCTCTAACGACTTGCATTCCTCGCAATTTGTAGTCGTTGAGCAAAATATGTACATGAAAGCATTTTGTGTGTATTATGTCCAGTAATCATTATTTTATATTTCAGCTTTGAATCCTGAAGTAGTGACAGAAAATGTTACTACAAAAATTGTTACCAACTTTGATGAATCTGAAAACTGTGCCGGGTACATTGAGGGTCTGTATGTTTTATTATTATCATAATATGTTGAAGTAGTAATATAAGCTTTTTTCATGTACAGTACTTACATCAAAAATGTATTTTTGTTACAGTTATGAATGTGGATACTAATTTTATGAGTGAAGTAGGCAGTAGTGGTCCCTCTGAAGCAAAAAAAAAGAAAGGAAATATCTACTACAACCACAGGTAACTATTTATTTTGTCAGTTTAGCAGCTGTGGCCAGGGATTGAACTCAGATGCTCCTGTTTAGTAATAAAATAATCAATCACTTGCTATTGCAACAACCTTGTTTATATGCACTTTATTTGTCTTACAGGTGTTAAGAAACTTTGCAGTGAAACGGAAACAAGAATAAAGCGATGCACTATAAATATGCAACAGGATTCCGAATTGCATGCATTGAGGCTTAAAAGAGAGAGGATACTAATTCAACGAGAAGAAAATTTAATTGACTTCGAAAAACAACATCATGATTTACAATTACAAAAAATTAAGATGGAAATAGAACTGTTAAAAAAACAACTTGAAAATTGAAATACATTAGTTTTATTTAATTTAACTAAACATTAAAAATGGCGTGTTATAAATAATCTCCTAAATAACAGTCCTTCTCTGTTGGATGCTTGTGTACTTCTGTTTTGTCGAGTAGTTGTAAAACCAATATCATCTATCTCTTCAACAATGCCATGAGATCTACAAATATTATATAAAACTGAAGTTGCTACAATAACATGGCATGTAGTTGTCAGGCTTGTTGCCAACTTTTTTGATAAGCAAGGGAAAATTCTCTTCCAGACACCTATTGTTCTTTCTACAGTATTTCTTGTTTTTATATGGGCCTTGTTATAATTTTGTTCTGAAACTGTTTCAGGTTGTAGAACTGGTGTCAGTTAATATTTTTGACAACCATATCCACTATCTCCTAAAAGTATACCATTAATGACACCTTGTTCCATCTTTCTTTTTAACGCAGAAGCTTGGAAAATGCGGTTGTCATTTACTGAACCAGGTCGATCAGCGACAATGTCATATATTTTTAGGTCAGGCCCACATACAATCTGTACATTTATTGAGAAGTATTTTTTACGGTTCCTGAATACTTCCGCATAAGAACCACCAGGGTTTTGGATTGGTATATGAGTTCCATCAATGGCACCGATAATACCAGGAAAGCTTCCTATACTGTAAAAGTGTTCTTTGATTGTCTCAAGATTGCTAGGAAACTTCACAAATCGCTGCATCTTTAGACAAAACAGATATGATACGTTTCTCACTATCCTTGAGACAGTTGGTTGGCTTACTTTTATGAGGTCTCCTGTAATCATCTGGAAAAAAATGATAGTGTTAGTACTTACTTTACATATATATAATAATAATAACTTATATAATTACCATGAAACTACATGATGAACAAGTATTTAATTACATAGGTAACTACCTATAAGTATATCTATTTTTAATGTTAATTTTAAGAGGAATTGTATCCTTTATTATTATAGGTACATATGCATAAATATTATTAAAAAAATAATGTGGATTTGAAACTATTGATAGGTAGATTAGCTGAATTATTATTACAAACCTGGAAACTCCCAGATGAATACAATCTTAAGGCCACTAGTAACTGGTAAATAGGAGGCACTGGTAGGACTCTACTGGTAACTTTCAAAAGATCTGCATTTATTAGAGGCAGAAGAATATTTAATACGATATCTTTTGAAAACCTATAGCGACTTTTAAATTCATTGGCACTGTAATAATCAAAAGGATTTTGAAAGTCACGTATCACTTTTCTTGTGCTAATCGTTCTTTGCACGTTTATTCTTTCCAGGATATAATTATCAAAATCATCTTCGCTGCTGTAATCCATCGCAATTAATAAATCAAACAAATCAGCGTATCACAAATCAACAAACACCTATATATACCCGTAAACAATTTGACATTTGCTTTGCTTTGTCGCACTATGCGTAGCGTAAAGTAGCTAGCGAGCTACTTTATCTGTGCGTTCGTTATAATGAGCGCATAGTGTCGTTCGTCCCTCAAGTGTTGTTTATGAATACGTTTTCTGTACCCAGTGCGTTCGAGCGCACTGTGAGACTGCATAGTAACGTTTGTGAATACGGGTGTTAAGCTCGACTTGATTTCTTGCCCAATAATAAACAATAACACTTTACACTTGTAAACTGTATTTTAATATAATTTCTTATGCTATGTTTTTGCAATTAATGTTTGTTAATAATTGTAATAATATGTTAAATAATACTATCAATATTCACGTCTATTTTTGGATATTTTGTTCTTATTAAAATGTAAACTTTTTTAACTTGCCAGATTTTAAATTTATTTACCAGAGCTTTATTTATCAAGATTTAATATTTTCAAAAAAATTAATAATTAAAAATTAAAACAATCTATTATATGTACTATGATTTTAGATCAAAAATATTTTTTTTATTGTACGTATCGCTTTGTACATTTAAAATTCATTTACCGGCCTGCGGTGCCCGATACCAACGATGCACTAACATCGCTTAATCCCTGGTATTAGCGCCTCGCCTGCTACGTTAGTTTGACTATGAATATAATTCAATATTTTACAAGTTCCACATACTTTATCGTGCAGAAGAGAAGTTAAAGTTTGTAACTAAATTATGGATAATAGCAATATATACTGAGAGCTAGGATTTTGTAATCTTATTACAAATATTATAATTTTGTAAACGATTTACACGACTTTTTTCCTTTGTCATTAACTTTTTTAATCTACTGAAATAATATAATGTATCATTAAATATAAGAGAAATAAAGTCAATAAAATTTCCAATATATTAGAACTGATAAAAGAATGTACTAATTCTGAGATTTAAAGAAGGTTTATGTGAATGTATAATATAATAGTTTAACCTATCTATAGAATTGTAAGTTCTTAACTTTAACTTCTGTCTAATTATTGGGCATATTGTTATTTTGTTGTTACAAAGGTACATAATATTTGAAAAAAAAAATCAGCCAAGAGCGTGTCGGGCCACGCTCAGTGTAGGGTTCCGTAGTTTTCCGTCCGTCACAAAAAGTGTTCCCACTTATGAGTTTAAAGGTGGGTATCCATTATGTTCGCGCTCCAGCAGCGCTCCGCGCTCCTGCAACTGCTCCCGGTAGTGGGTACTGTTGTTTCCATCCAAGTTCAAAATGATTTTCCTAGAAAGTCCTTATAAAGTTCTACTTTCCAGATTTTTTTCATATTTTCTAAACTTATGCTTCAAAAGTTAGAGGGGGGGGGTCACATTGTTTTTTACTTTTGGAGCGATTATTTCCGAAATTATTGACATTATCAAAAAATGATTGTAGTAAACCCCTATTCATTTTTAAATACCTTTCCAACAATATATCACACGTTAGGGTTGAAATTAAAAAAAAATCACTTCCCACTTTACATATAGGGGGGCTACCCTAATAAAACATTTTTTTACAATTTTTCTTTTACCACTTTGTCGGCGTGATTGATACACATATTAGCACCAAATTTCAGCTTTCTAGTGCTAACGGTCACAGAGATTAAGCGAGGACGGACAGACGAACAGACAGACATGGCGAAACTATAAGGGTTCCTAGTTGACTACGGAACCCTAAAAAACGACTCAAAATATCATCGGATCTGGTTGAAATTGAAATGGGTTCACTCAGAGTAAGTATACTCTATCGTGCATGTAGCACGTAGCATTAAAAATTAATGTACAGTAGAGTTATACATATATAGTACAAAATAACAAACCGTCGTCAAAGTCGTGGGTTTTAATTTTAATACATATTATAATAATAGTGACAAGGGAATACGTAAGTCAGCTGACGGTAAGTGGTTGTTGTGGCCTATATACGACTACATCAATCCTCGATTTAGAATCAGAAGACTAAATCAATAAGGAGTATTAAAATGAAATGTCTCGTTTCCAGTAAAAAGAGTGTCCGGTTTTGTACACTCACCATACAAAACAGAACAGCGTTAAGCTTCTATTTCACACTGATATTCTATGAGAGCGAGGTCCTTCCCCGGTTTAGAGTCATAGTATATAATACTCTAACTTTCCCAGACGAGCCAACCCATTTGAACCACATAATATAAAATCATATAAATACTTGGATAAAGTAATAGGAATATTATAATAACTGAAAAGGAACCCAGTCGGTCTTAAACGTTCAACTAAGAAACAGAAGGGAGGAATCGAGGCTTCTCTCGATCCGGCCTCCTATAACGCCTACGTTGGGTTCGGGAACAACGTATGTGATCTCCGCAACGGAGTAACACACAAGGGCGATAACCTCGTCCTTTTCAGAAAATAGGTTCAGGCGGGGATTACGGGTCTTCCGAAGTCGTCCCGGTCCCAACGCCTTAATTCTTCGATGTGGACTGTATAATTTTGAGGGACGAATTTCTTGGGAATAAAACAGCAATTATCTTCAAACCGTTCCGTGAGAGAGTAATTACTTTTCCCTATCACTTCCCTACACTTTTTCTTTCTTCTTATTGACTGCTGGTCTTGCACTTTTTCCCGAAGTTTCTCCGAACTTTCCCGAAACTTCCCCGAACGAATTGCAAGAAAACTCGTTTACTGAGCTACCCCTGCCATGAGCTATACGCGAAAGTGAGCCGCGCCATTTGCGCGCCTGCGCAACTTAATTACATCAATTTGTACTATCACTCTCTCACGGTTTTCTCAATAATTTATTTTTTATAAGACATACATTTATACAATTTACTTATAAAGATAGCACAAAAAAATATCTTTACTTCGATATACGTTACATTTTCATATCACAAAAAACCTTTTATTTATTTAACAAAATATGCCTATTTTACTCACATGTTCAAAGTTGAAATTTCTTAAATATTTAACATAGAAAGTTAAAACAATGTTTCCCACTTGAAATTATACATATCTTAACTAATACAATAGTTTAATTTACATTTTCTCTATTCATTTCACTATAAAAACACTTTTAAATTTCTTATACAAAACTATCATTATTTCACTTGTTCACAGGAATTTTCACATAAAAATAACACAGAATTCACCTCTTTTGCACGTACAATCAATCTGAAATGTTTTAGAAGTCATTTTTACATAAATTGCTGAAATTGCAAATATCTAAATTTCTACATATTTGGCCTCCTAAGTACGTGGCTAGCGTGCGTCTATGATCTCACACTATTTGAACAACTAACTTTTGCACGGTTATCGACTATCAGTAAAAATGGAAAGTCTAATATCAACAATAATAGGTGAATAAATGCTTCTACACAAATCTGAAACTGTAGGAAACTATTTCTAACCAGATTCTTATCAGTTATCATGTTTCTTATCAGATAACATAGACAAAATATTTCATGAATCAATACATTGAAAATAGGCATTTGTTTTCATACAAAACATATCAAACTCATATAAGACAATACTTATGCAATTAATTTTCATTGATTCTACTTATGCACACGATCATCTCGACCGGGGAACAAATCCGGTCTCTAACTTTATTTTAATATTTCTTTAAATTAACATTATTGGAAAGATGATTTCAACTGGGGAACAAATCCGGTAACATAATTTATATCTTAAAAATTCCCTATATGAATTTATTAAGAAAATATTACTAGGAAAACAATAAACTATTCCGGCCTGGGAGTCGAACCCAAGACCTTCATATCATTAATTTGATATTTCTTTAAGATTCAACTAAGCATTTTCTTATTAGAATATTGTTGCTCGATAATTTGCTTTTTAGAAGCTATTCGTAATCGGTTAACTAATAAATTGAAATATTCTTATAGGCGCGTCGCCAACAATCTCCCCCCCCCCCGTGCATCAGCACCATCATTTGGGAGGCGTCGCGGGTAACAGGACTATTCTGGATGTAGGTCTCCTCAAGATACCTGTGCTAGTAATGACGTCAACCACTCTGGTGTGACCGTCTGGTCCCGGTAGCGTCCTACTAATCTTGCCTTTGGGCCACGTATTTCGTGGCAACGAATGATCTATTATCAAGACAATATCACCTTCTTTAGGCTCCATAAACTTTCCGTTATTAGCTGTTCGAGGTATTAAAGTAGGCATGTATTCTTTTCCAAAAATGTTCGGCTAACCTCTGTGCAGATTTCCAATTGAGTTGAACCATCAGATGTTGCTCTAAAAATAATCCAGGTGGTCAATCACCACATGAGCGTCCGAGAAGAAAATGATTGGGTGTCAAACCCTCTTCAGGACTATCCATACTGAATGTTACCAGAGGTCTGGAATTTACAGTATGCTCTGCTTCTAAAAGCAACGTATGCAGAACCTCCTCTCGCGGGCTCCTTTCTTTGAGCGTGGCGGTCAACGCAATTTTAATTGATCTTACTGACCTCTCCCAGGCGCCACCCATGTGCGGTGCTCCCGGAGGTATAAATTTCCATTTAATATATTTTTTAAATGACTCGTTTTTCATGCCCTCATAGCATTCTTCGCATGCTTTCAATAATTCTTTATTCGCAGGTTTGAAATTTGTCCCGTTATTGCTGTATATAACGGCTGGTTTTCCTCTTCTGGCATAAATCGCCTCAATGCCATTATCATTGACGCTGGTGTCAATGAGGCTGCTAATTCTAGGTGTACTGCTCTGATGGTCAGACACGTAAATAAAACGCCCCAACGTTTTTCGTGTCGCCTTCCTGTAGTCACACTCATAGGTCCGAAATAATCCATGGCTGAGCATGTAAAAGGTGGTTCATTGTGAGCTATTCTCTCCAGAGGAATATTTCCTTGTGGCACGTTCTGCGGTTTTGACCTGTATGTCATGCACCACCGACAATGATGTGACACACTTCGTACTACATTACGCAGGTTCAAGACATAAAATTTTTGGTTCACCTCATTCATCACCGTCTGGTGATTGGCCTGTCCAAAATGATGATGAACTTCTCTAATCATCATTTTAATGATTTCGTGTTTACCGTCTAATACGACAGGTTTTCTACTTTCCTCAGTTAAATTAGACTTAAAAGGTAAACGCCCATTTAAACGGAGTAAGTTATCTTCTCCTATTTCCATAGATAATTTACTTAAGCGTGAACTTCTTTCAACGCTTTTGCCTGCTTTCAAGCATTTTATTTCCAAATGAAAACACTCGTCTTGAACGAACTTCCAAATTAATAATTCAGCTTTTTTCAAGAGCGCTATGTCCAACGCGCTATCGGGTCCTTTAACCGACTTTGCTAAAATCTCGTTGGAACACATAACCGACTTTTCGGCTGCGTTGTCGGGTCCTTTAACCGACTTTGTTAAACTCTTGAATTTTTCTACCGCTTGTAAGGTGCGTGTAGTTGCCCCAAGGAATTTCTTAAAGCTGCTAAATCGTCCGTAGTCAGGTAGACTTAACGGTTCTTGCTTTCTCAGCGCATTTACGCCTTTTAGCGATTTTTCTTCACCTGTTTTTAAGCTATTTATGTTGTCCACTTGTTTGGGCCATAAATCAGGACTTTTCCTGAGGAATTCAGGTCCTTGAAACCAGCGATGACTTACATCGAAGGTGGAAGGAAAATTTCTAGTGGCGTCGTCTGCCACGTTTTGTGACGTTGGAACCCATCGCCATTCACACGGTTTACTGTGATCTTCGATCTCAGCCAATCGATGAGCAACGAATGGTTTAAAAGCGCGAGGATCTGACTTAATCCACGCTAACACTGTACGTGAGTCCGTCCAAAATACTCTCTCGGATGTCTCGTACTTGCTCTCTTCAATAACTGATACAGCTAGTCGACTGCCCATAAGAGCTGCTTGTAATTCAAGCCTTGGAATAGAAATTGGTTTCAGCGGCGCTACTCTTGCCTTTGCGGCGATCAGCGTAATCCACCTCTCTCCTAGCTCGTCCGTGGTGACGTAATACACCGCGGCAGCGTATGCTTTTTCACTAGCATCCGTGAAAGTGTGTAGCTCTCCCTTGCCGACACCTTCAGCAACGGGTCTAGGTACTTCTAAATGACCTAATTTCTTCACTTCCGATATCCATTTACAAAATAACACGTGTAATTCGTGTGAAACTTCTTCATCCCAAGAGATGCTTGTCCTCCATACTTGCTGGATCAGTGACTTCCCTTGAATCGTTATGGGTGATGCGAGTCCTAAAGGATCGAAGACTGACATCACAGCGCTAGTTATTTCCCTCTTCGTAGGCGGTCGTAAACCTCCCTCTTCATCACCTCTTCCGGTGTGTTACGAAGACTTATGGAGAAACTTATTATATCCCGTTTGATATTCCAGATCAAACCTAAAGTGCGTTCTGTGTGCTCTTTATCTCCCAGCGAAGCACTGTCGCTCTTATATTTATTTTCCATTTTACATAAAACCTCGGGTCGGTTGCTAGCCCATCCCCTCAGTTGGAAAGAAGCACGTTTATGTAATTCATACATATCGTTTACTATCCTTTCGGCCGTCGACACGTCGGGAAATGCCTGTAGATAGTCATCCATATAAAAATTGCTTTCCGTAGCGGAAGCTGCTTCTGGATAGATATGTGCGTTGTCCTGCGCATTTCTATTCTTCACATACATAGCGATGCATGGTGATGATGCCGCTCCAAATATGAGTGCCGTTATTCTATACTCTTCCGGTAGTGCGTCACGCTTGTGCCGCCATAAGAATAGTAGGCTATCCCTGTCTTCTTCCCGGATTTTCACTTGCAGGAACATTTCTTTAATGTTTTTTTTATAGAATAGGGTGACAAACGAGCACACAGTCCACCTGATGGTAAGTGGTTGCTGCGGCCCATAGACATCTACATCTATCTTCCATTACAAATCAAAATGCAGATGCGTTGTCACCCGTGAGGACTGAGATGGAATGCCTCATTTCCAGTAAAAAGGGTCTCCGGTTCTCTACACTCACCATACGAAATACAGCAGCATTAAGCTACTATTTCACGCTGGTATTCTATGTCCTTCCCCGGTCAAGCCGACCCATTCATGCTACAACTATACTACTAATATAATTGCAGCATGGCTTTACCACGTATAAAATGTCTGCCATCACTGCCACGCTTCCTTCTCTGAATCGTAGCAGAACGCCAAATAACGACTTCAATAAGTCCGGTCCGGTTAACAATGCATCATTGAGACAACGTCCGCCCGTCCTTGCGGCGGCGTCGAAAACTATTCTTATTTTCTTTTTTTGTGGGTGAGTCACTGCGAAGTGAGGAAGATACCACGTGCGTGGGGAAATGGAAATATGGTTCGCTTTCTCTGCGTAACCGTTAACGATGAGATTTTCAATTTGCTTCTCATATTACTTTTTCAACTCGCTATTTTTGTCGAGCTTCTTTTCGATATTAAACAGGCGACTTTCAACCTGCGCTCTATTCGACGGAATGCACTCATTGTCTGTGCGCCATAACAAAGCAGTCTCGTACCTATTATTAGGTATACGACGTACCGTTTTGTTCAAAATATTTAAAGCTCGTTCTTCTGGGTCGGTCGCGGGCTTTCGCGCAGACACTCCCAGAGATTCCAAACTAAAATAATCTTTGATCGACTTATCCATGTCTTCCTCCTTCTTGGTGGAAATGTGGTTAACAGTCTTGATTGGTTTGATGCCACCCGATATGTTACCATGTAAAACCCATCCAAGTTTGGTGAGCGATGCTACAGGTACGTTCTTACCTCCTGAAATTAATTCACGAGTTTTTTTTTTTTTTTTTTTTATAGAAGAGGGGGCAAACGAGCATGCGGCTCACCTGATGTTAAGTGACTACCGCCGCCCATGACCAACCGCAACACCAGGAGACTTGCGGGTGCGTTGCCGGCCCTTTAGAAAGGAGTAAGCTCTTTTCTTGAAGGTCCCCAGGTTGTATCGGTCCGGAAAAATCGCCGGTGATAAACTATTCCACAGAGAGGTTGTACGTGGAAGAAAACTCCTTGTGAAACGTACAGTGGTGGACCGCCAAGCATCCAGATGGTGTGGATGGTATCGGGACGTTTGCCGTGTCGTGCGTTCACGAAATTTAGCGGCTGGGATTAATCCGAACAATTCCTCAGAGCACTCCCCGTGATAGATGCGATAAAATACGCAAAGAGATGCAACATCTCTTCGCAACGCCAGTGAATCGAGCCGATCGGAAAGCACTCGGTCGTCGACGATTCGAGCCGCTCTGCGCTGGATGCGGTCAAGTGGAAGGAGCTGGTACTGGGGAGCCCCAGCCCAGAGATGGGAACAGTATTCCATGTGCGGCCGAACCTGCGCCTTGTAAAGTTGCAGGCGGTGTGCCGGCATGAAATATTGTCCCACTCTGCTGAGCACGCCAAGCTTTTTAGAGGCCAATTTGGCCTTCCCTTCCAAGTGACCACGAAACTGCACGTCACTCGATATGTCGACGCCGAGGATTCCGATACTGGCTGAGGCAACAAGGGGAGTGCCTTGAAACTGAGGGGATACGACAAAGGGGTTCTTTTTAGCGGTTAACGCGCAAACTTGTGTCTTCTGGGGGTTAAACTGGACTAGATTTAGTCGTCCCCAATCCGAGACTCTGTACAGCAAAGACTCGACTTCAGACACAAGTTTTTCCCGGCACTCGGAGACGTTTTCCCGAGAAATATTGGCTCGGCCGGTGTAAAGAGCATCACCAGTGCTGTCATCTGCATAGCAATGAATGTTACGGGTATGCAACATATCATTGATATTGTAACGATCCCCCCCCTCTATATAATAAAATTTTATAATATTAAAAATATCCCCTTTTCAATAACATTATATATATATGTGACCAGGATTAATAAACTATGTTTAGATCTTTCTAAAATGATCTCTCTAAAGGTTTAATAATAGGCCGTTTGTAATCTTTTGGCGTGATCGTCTTAGTTAGGACCCTTATTTACGTTGTGTTTGTTTGTAACTTAGTTCTTTTAGGTGTCTTTTGGAAGAATGAATATTCACTAGAGCAATTGAAAGCTGTTGGTAGTGCCTAATAAGCTAAGTGAACCCCGTTCACGAAGACAGGGCTCGAAAAAGGTTAAGAACATAAAACGTCCCTATTCCACTTGTATCAGGTTTACATTATTAATTTATTATTATTTATCCCTTCCCGCTTGGAAAAGGCTCACAATATATTTATACAAAAATACCCGATACAAGGGCTTCGCTCTCCTACATTTATTTAAAAAAATGTAGGGGAGGTACACGGCCCCACACACGCCGTGCACGGTGAGCGCCAACCATTTTGATGCACTCCCCCCCGCAGGGAACGCTAATTCGGGAACTGGACCGTAGTCCACAGCAAAATAACTGGCGAACCAGTAAAAGAGGCTTGGCCCCTTGTTAGTGCGTAAGCACAAACATCGACCGAAGTCGCGCATGTCAATGCGTGTAAACGCCATACAGAATACGAACGAATCCAGCCACAGTGAATGTACGTCACACGGTTTAGGCAAATAGGCACACTGGCTGTAAACCCTCCGTGAGCGCCACCACCTGCCAGACCGCCGCTCCTGCAGACGTGATGTAAGTGTATGGCATCACCACCAATTGCATGATCAGCACGGCTACTAGCCGCAGAGCGTGTCATGAGACTACTGCTCACCTCAAGGGAATGGAGTCCCACGTTGTGCAGCTTTCGGCCGCAGCCTTGAGAGTCTCCTCAGATCCTCCCGCCAGCTACCACCCGCATGAGGTCGACACATTTGCTCCACCAACCAATACAACGGCAGATATAGCCAAAAGGCAGTTATAAGATAAGAGTAATAATTCGCCATCAGAAAGGGTTTGTGTCACTGACGTTGAGTAAATGCATTTTCGATCATGTTTGTCTCACCCACCAACAAGTTGCCTTCAATCATTCAAAGGTGGGAAAGTTACAGAGAGATAATATTATGTTGTTATATAAAACATCGTGGAGGGCAGACAGTCTGCAGCCCCGCAATGAAGGGACCCGACTTGGGCAAAGCTACTTAGGTGTGAGTCAAACCAAGACGCAGAGAGCGCCATTGAGAATAGCGTCCCACCAAACAACCATCGCAGAGAAGTAATGCTGCAGAACGCAACAAGCATCAATACGACTATCGTCGGGCTAACACCATTCCAAGGTCCCCCATACATCCCAGCAGACATCACCACCCGTATACCTCCATCGACCAGAACCACAGAGAGCGTCGAATCAGGCGCAGCACACCCGTAGATCCATCACAAGACGCAATACCACCAGTAGCAGTAAGCATCAATGCAACTATCATACGGATGGCGCCCCCTCACAACACACCCAACATGATCCCTATCGACTTTGGTAACAAAGTTGGTATTGTTGTTATATTAAAAATATCACCAACGTATCATAGTAGCACGCTACTAAGACGCCAATGAACAAAACTCCACGTATCATAGCGCTAATGCACTAAGACATGAAGCTGAGTATGCCTGTTACACTTAAAAGTGCTACCAAACACACTCAACATCCCCATCCGAAAGATAGACGACGCATCGCTATGCGCTACGACGCCGCCCACAAACGGTATGGGTGTGCGATGTCCACGGGAAAGCCGTATTGCTACAACAAACCCGCTTACCACCGACACTAAGATGTTAATTGTATACCTCCATCGACCAGAACCACAAGAGAGCGTCGAATCAGGCGCAGCACACCCGCAGATCCATCACAAGACGCAATACCGCATGTAGCAGTAAGCATCAATGCAACTATCATACGGGCGGCGCACCCTCACAACACACCCACATGACTCCTATCGACTTTGGCAACAAAGTTAGTATTGTTGTTATATAAAAAATATCACTAACGTATCATAGTAGCACGCTACTAAGACGTCAATGAACAAAACTCCACGTATCATAGCGCTAATGCACTAAGACATGAAGTTGAGTATGCCCGTTACACTTAAAAGTGCTACCAAACACACTCATCATCCCAATCCGAAATATAGACGACGCTTCGCTATGCGCTACTACGCCGCCCACAAACGGTATGGGTGTGCGATGTCCACGGGAAAGCCGTATTGCTACAACAAACCCGCTTACCACCGACACTAAGATGTTAATTGTATACCTCCATCGACCAGAACCACAAGAGAGCGTCGAATCAGGCGCAGCACACCCGCAGATCCATCACAAGACGCAATACCGCATGTAGCAGTAAGCATCAATGCAACTATCATACGGGCGGCGCACCCTCACAACACACCCACATGACTCCTATCGACTTTGGCAACAAAGTTAGTATTGTTGTTATATAAAAAATATCACTAACGTATCATAGTAGCACGCTACTAAGACGTCAATGAACAAAACTCCACGTATCATAGCGCTAATGCACTAAGACATGAAGTTGAGTATGCCCGTTACACTTAAAAGTGCTACCAAACACACTCATCATCCCAATCCGAAATATAGACGACGCTTCGCTATGCGCTACTACGCCGCCCACAAACGGTATGGGTGTGCGATGTCCACGGGAAAGCCGTATTGCTACAACAAACCCACTTACCACCGACACTAAGATGTTAATTGTATACCTCCATCGACCAGAACCACAAGAGAGCGTCGAATCAGGCGCAGCACACCCGCAGATCCATCACAAGACGCAATACCGCATGTAGCAGTAAGCATCAATGCAACTATCATACGGGCGGCGCACCCTCACAACACACCCACATGACTCCTATCGACTTTGGCAACAAAGTTAGTATTGTTGTTATATAAAAAATATCACTAACGTATCATAGTAGCACGCTACTAAGACGTCAATGAACAAAACTCCACGTATCATAGCTCTAATGCACTAAGACATGAAGTTGAGTATGCCCGTTACACTTAAAAGTGCTACCAAACACACTCATCATCCCAATCCGAAATATAGACGACGCTTCGCTATGCGCTACTACGCCGCCCACAAACGGTATGGGTGTGCGATGTCCACGGGAAAGCCGTATTGCTACAACAAACCCGCTTACCACCGACACTAAGATGTTAATTGTATACCTCCATCGACCAGAACCACAAGAGAGCGTCGAATCAGGCGCAGCACACCCGCAGATCCATCACAAGACGCAATACCGCATGTAGCAGTAAGCATCAATGCAACTATCATACGGGCGGCGCACCCTCACAACACACCCACATGACTCCTATCGACTTTGGCAACAAAGTTAGTATTGTTGTTATATAAAAAAATATCACTAACGTATCATAGTAGCACGCTACTAAGACGTCAATGAACAAAACTCCACGTATCAAAGCGCTAATGCACTAAGACATGAAGTTGAGTATGCCCGTTACACTTAAAAGTGCTACCAAACACACTCATCATCCCCATCCGAAAGATAGACGACGCTTCGCTATGCGCTACTACGCCGCCCACAAACGGTATGGGTGTGCGATGTCCACAGGAAAGCCGTATTGCTACAACAAATCCGCTTACCACCGGCACTAAGATGATATGTCTAGGACACATCGGTTAGTGAGTCCAAGTTTACCTCGGACCAATTGCTCGTGAAGCAGCACACACGCCACCATAATATTCCTTTTCAAGTCCCTAATAAGGACTAGTCATTTTGCTACAGTACTAGGAGCAGTCAGTCACCCGACCACCCCATACAATGCTTATGCATCAAGGAGACCTCCTATAATATTGCTTTTGTATCATAGACCTTACTTTCATAAGTCATTCATATATAGGATTCGAACCCACGACCCTACTATTATAATGCGTATTAATCATAGAGACCTTCTATAGTATTGCTTTTGAATCACAGACCTTATTTTCATAAGTCATTCATATATGGGATTCGAACCCACGACCCTACTATTGTAATGCATATTAATCACAGAGACCTTCTATAGTATTGCTTTTGAATCATAGACCTTACTTTCATAAGTCATTCATATATAGGATTCGAACCCACGACCCTACTATTGTAATGCATATTAATCACAGAGACCTTCTATAGTATTGCTTTTGAATCATAGACCTTACTTTCATAAGTCATTCATATATAGGATTCGAACCCACGACCCTACTATTGTAATGCATATTAATCACAGAGACCTTCTATAGTATTGCTTTTGAATCATAGACCTCACTTTCATAAGTCATTCATATATAGGGTTCGAACCCACGACCCTACCATTGTAATGCAAATTCATCATGGAGACCTTCTATAATATTGCTTTTGTATCATTGAGTTTAATATCATAAGTCCCTAATATAGGACTAGTCATTGTGCTACAGTACTTCAGGCAGTCAGGCTCCCGACCACCCCATATATATGTACAACTGCAGGTATGTATCTCCGTCACCTCATCCATACAAGACGTCTATACGTGAACACCTTCCATAACTTAGGAAAATTTTCTTTAATACATGAACTCCTTCAACAACTTAGAAAATTTCATCTATACGTGAACTCCTTCCACAACTTAGAAAAATTTTCTTTTATACACGAACACCTCCCATGACTTAAACAATTTTTAACAAATTTCCTAATTATCTTATAAACGTTATTTAACTTAATTTTATAATATTTTTTGACTTGTATTTCTATTATTTATTTTATTTTAAATATTTTTACAAGTTTTTATAATAAATTTACTTATTACAAGAAACAATAATTTTGCCTTTAATTTGCTATGTTATTGGGATAATGTCTGAAATATATTAACTTTATGTTTATTAATTTAACTTTATTGCTTAATATATATGTTTTAAAACTATTTTTGACGCCCCTTTATATTGAATTTAATTATTAATAATAATATTGAGCCGTCACAATGTGCAGAAGAAACAGCGTTGGCGATAGCACGCAGCCCTGTGGAACACCAGCATTAATAGGCTTGCAATCGGAGCTTGCACCGTCTACAACGACCTTGATGCTCCGATCTGCAAGAAAGCTGGTGATCCAATTGCACAATTTCTCGGGAAGCCCATAGGAAGGGAGCTTCGAAAGAAGCGCTTTGTGCCAAACCCGATCGAAGGCCTTCGCAATGTCCAAACTAACGGCCAATGCCTCCCCCTTGAACTCTACTGCCTCCGCCCATCTGTGAGTGAGGTAGACCAGAAGATCACCAGCTGACCGACCACGGCGAAAACCGCATTGGCGGTCACTAATTAGCTGGTGATCCTCAAGGTACCTCATGAGCTGGCAGTTTACAATGGACTCCATTGTTTTGGAGAACAAGGAGGTGATGGCGATTGGCCGGTAGTTGGACGGATCTGAGCGGTCGCCTTTTTTAGGGATCGGGTGGACGAAAGCCGTCTTCCATGATTTTGGGACTACGCCTAGGGAGTAGGAGTACCGGAAAAGACGCGTTAAAACCGGTGCCAACTCTGGAGCACACGTCCTCAGCACAATTGGGGGGATTCCGTCAGGCCCACTCGACTTGTGGATGTCCAGGGAGAGGAGTGCTTTGCGAACCGAGCGCTGTGTGAACTGCACTTCCGGCATGGAGCACTCACACCGCGGGATGGTCGGCGGCGTACTCCCCCCGTCATCGAGAGTCGAGTTAGACGCAAAGAAGGAGCCTAGAAGATCGGCTTTCTCCTTTGCAGTATGGGCCAGTGAGTCGTCCTCCCTGTGCAGAGATGGAAGAGATGGCTGACAGAAATTCCCCTGGACAGCCTTGGCGAGAGACCAGAATGAACGGGTTCCAGAAGGAAGGCGAACTAGTTTCTCGCCAATTCTGCCTATGTGCTCTGACTTTGCCTTGGCAATGACTCTTTTGAAGGACCTAGAGGCGGAATTATACTTCTTTTTTAGAGCGCTGGTGTTTACATCCCGGGACGCTGATGCATCAACCCAGGCTTGATAGCACTCCTGCTTATAGCATGATGCTATTTTACAGGAGCGACCAAACCATGGCTGAGATTTGCCTCCAATGGGCACCACAGAGGAAGGAATAAAAAGTAAGACCGCATCCCATCCCAATCGGCTGACCTATAGTGCCAAATACGGCGGCAGCCTGCAGAATGCAACCGCGATTTCGGCGTGAGTGGCACAACACTCCGGACCAGACAATGGTCCGAGGAGCCTAAAGGGGCGTCGACGGAAATCTGATATCCGTCCGGGTGAGAGGTCAGCAGAAGGTCTAACAGGGAAGGTGCATGATCCTCCATATCTGGAATCCGCGTAGGCGAAGTAACCAGTTGTGTCAGACCATATGCCAAGGCAAAATCATGAACAGATCTCCCCGCATGATCGGTTAAACGTGAACCAAGCCATTCGGCGTGATGGGCGTTAAAGTCGCCGAGGATCACGATCTCTGCGGAGGGGATCTTCTGTAGCAACGAATCTGCAGCCATTTGGACGTGGTCGAAAAGTCGGTCTGTTTCGGCATTACCGCTATGGGACCTATAGAGGCACCCGTAGACGCGCGGATGGTCGTCGCTGTCTACGCGTAGCCAAAGGATGGACAGGTCCGAACCTTCAAGTCTGCCGAGGCGTCGAGAACAGATGTCCTCTCTGACGTAAACGCAAACTCCAGCCCGAGGCACAAAGGAGTGTTCCAGTTTGTACCCCGGGTAGGAGAGATCAGCCGGAGAGGACACCTGCGTCTCGGTCAGAAAGAGCAGAGCCGGCCTCGCCGTCTCGAGATGGTAGTGGACGGCGTTTAGGTTAGAGTGAAGTCCCCTGATATTGCAGAAATTCACGGACAGCGTGGCAGGGGTCGCCTTGGTCTTGTTGCTCCGTTTGCCCCGAGCAGTTGTAGTCTTGAGCGGAATTTCGCCCCCCCAGAATACGCGGGGCAGCCTGAGCACCCACGCTCAGAAGTGGAGAAACATGGTCGTGGATGCTCAGCGAGGGATTCTCCAGGGGTGCTGGTACCCTCCTGGGGTAGTCTATCTTTATTTAATTCCGCTACCATGTTCATGGGGGGGGGGGGATTTGGGCCTCTGGCCACCTGCACTCACCAGACGAAACGCGGAAGCAGAGCTTCCACTTCACGCCGGTATTCTGTGAGGTCGTGGTACCACCCCGGTTTGAGCGTATACGTATACGTACGCGTACATACGTGCAACAGCAAAGCTGCCGCATGGCTCTACCACTGTTACTTATTACTGTTATTATTACTGTTATTATTACTGTTATTATTACTGTTATTATTACTGTTATTACACTCACGAGTAACTATGAGATGCCAATTATCCTGGCCAATTAATATGGTTGATCTGGACCTCTCATACATCAAATCGTCCTTAATCGGTGTCAAATGAGAACACCGTTGCAATAATTCTCGACTCACTGACTGCGGAGAAAGGTTAAGTGACTTAATTGTTTGTACACTTATCTCCTCTAAGTCGTTCGAGTAAATGCCTTTTATCTTAACGCTTAAGCGATACGAACTGTCGTCGTTGATTCGCTTACCTCCCACGGCTTCAATACGTAATTCTTCTTTACGTCCACGAGGCGCTAACTTCTGAGCCATCCACTCCTCTATGAGTGTCATGGTCGATCCCTCATCCAGAAGAGCTGTTGTCTTGACCTTTCCTTTAGGTCCATACAACTCGACCGGTATAATCTTTAAGTATGCACATGCCAGTGCATTCACTGTACTAACAGTTGTAATTTGAGCCTCTTTACCCCCCTCGTCATCTTGCGGCGAGGTATTTTCACTGGGGTATCGGTGTAGCATTTGATGATGTGACATTCTACATCCCTTTACACCACATTTTTTCGCTCTGCACTCTAACCTCCTATGGTTAGGTGACAAACATTGGAAACATACTTTCGCTTTTTTAACCGCGTCCCATTTCTCGCGATTATTCATGTCCTTAAACTTGTAACAACTCACCATAGAGTGTTCCTTGTTGCATATAACACACTTATGTGTTACCCGACTTACAGGCTTGTCCTGGGTTATCATAACCACTTGTCGGTTGTGCCCTTTATTATTTCGGCGTTCTAGACGCTCGCTCGTATTACTTCGGCGCTCATAGCGCTCGCTCTTGACACGGTTGCGTGTTTGCAGTGTGTACAGTTTGCTTCCTGAATTCAGGACGCTTCCTTTTTTCAGGCGCATTTTCATTGTTTAAGGACGTTCCAAATTGTTCACTCAATAAATTTAAAAACTTGGCCATCTTCTGTAACTCTGGCTCCAAAGGACGCTGCGCTCGATATTCAAACCATTTAAATTTAATCATAGTTCCGAGTTTTTCTACTATGCGGCTCACTAACTCCGGTGAGTATAAACACTGTGGTTGATTCAATGCTTGTATTGTGGCAACCACGTTCGTAATACGACTTGCAAAAGATCCTATATTCCGGCAATCTTCTGCCAATCTTGGCATACGTCTTACATTCTCGATTTCGGCTAGAATGAGCATCTCAACCCTACCGAATCTTCTTTCGAGAGCGTTCATTATTTCTTCAGGTTTACACAAAGTAAACAACAATGACTTAACCGCTTCCTTAGCGCTGCCCTTTAATGCCCTCCTAAGGCGTGCGACATTCTGCGCCCCTGAAAATTGGCTTCTTGTGTCTTCAAACACCGTTTTGAAAACTATCCATTCACCCGGGTCTCCATCGAACACCGGTAAATCCTGGAGGAAATGAAGCTGGGAAGACTTATCTTTTCCCGCTATCTTTATTGCACTCACAATCGCTTCGGTCAATTCTGACACCTCACTCGCGTGTGTTTTCTGTGCATTTCCTTGGTTGCGCTCGATCTCCGCCCCTTTGCGGCGTGATCCTTTACACGCTTCCTTATCAGTAATATCGGGTTGCGTTACACTAACCGGCGCGCTCATTATGGTCTGCTGAACCCAACTCCTTACGAAAAGTTCCACCTGAGTATTCCGCTCCTCATCATCCTCACTCGAGTCGATCTCCTCTTCTCGGTTGAGTCGTGCCAACTCCAATTGAGACTTGGCTAAGGCAGCAGCTGCCTGTGCTCGTTCGAGCTCTGAGCGTTCGAATTTAATCCGCGCCTCTAATTCGGCTTTCAGCCTCGCCGATCGCGATGACCTACTACCTCTCTGTGACCCTTTGTCACTAGTGTGCACGATTACTGTCCTTGACGATGCCGCTTCTTCGGTCCTTTGACCTACTTTTTCGACTACCGTTTCACTCCTGGATATAACGGATTGTTGTGCGGTGCTGGCCTGCGTACCACTGGTGTCCGTCCTGTTGCTTGTCGTTGCCATGGACGCCCCTGAGTCCCACGTGCATGTGGACGTATCGGTGGTGGCTCCACTTGAAGGAGTTGTTCCACTCGAAGCAGTAGCTGTGGTCGCTCCAGATGGTTCCGCCTCTTTAGCCTTTCTTGAGAGCCCTGTTCTTGTCCTGGTTCCTTCGCTTCTCCCTGTCTGGTCTTGTGCCTTCTTCATCTTGCAGGAAGGTGATTGTTGGCCCACGGTCCCTAACTGTCCCTACGGTCCCTACAACCCCTTACCTACAACCCTTCTACACCCCAACCTAACCCCAGTACCCCTCCCCCCTTTATCTCCCAACCCTACAACCTTACTACCACCCTAACAGCCCTATCAGCCCTATCAATCCTGAACGGGGCCTACCGAGGTGAGCCATCCAGGGATGGAGTCGTGCAGGAATGGAATGGAGGAAAGGTTTAGGAACTGTCCCGCCAAGGAATATGACGAAACAGTCGAGCGGTAGTGCAAGCGCAGTCTCGCTCGAGAGAACTGCTCCACCCGAAGGTGTTGTGCCAGAGCCCCACCGTTTGGCACCGTTAGGTGGTCGGGATGTATGCTGCGCTTCGTCGCCCAGTCGCCGGTGATGCCTCGTCCAAGCGCCCTCCTCCGGCCGCGATGCAGTCAGGTGCCCACGAGCACCCTCGTCTGGCAGCAGCAGCGGTGGATGCTTCTTCTTCTGCTTGCACCCTCTGATGACCCGACAGGAAATGCCGGACACGGTCGTCCAACAGGAAATGCCGGACACGATCGTCCGACAGGAAAAATGCCAAGCCCTGATTGGCCACGATGAGCGCCTTCACAAGGCACCTGCGCCTGGCTGCGATACGTGACCCATGCGAGAACACGCCCCAAGCCGCGATCCCGGTTTTCTTTCTTCCGGTAGTTCCAGGTCCAGTCCTACTGCATTGACCTGGTCTTCTGGCCTTTGGTCCTGTTGCTTCAGCTCAAACCTCCGGCTTCCTTCGGTTGCTGATCTTCACTCGGCTCCGAAGGTCTTCTTTCTCCATAACCAGCAGTCCACTGCTGGTTCCTTGATCCTGGCTGCGAAGGACCAATTGAAAAGGAACCAGGCTTGGAAGGTCCTCTTGATCCGGCTGCGAAGGACCAATTGAAATAGAACCCAGTCGGTCTTAAACGTTCAACTAAGAAACAGAAGGGAGGAATCGAGGCTTCTCTCGATCCGGCCTCCTATAACGCCTACGTTGGGTTCGGGAACAACGTATGTGATCTCCGCAACGGAGTAACACACAAGGGCGATAATCTCTTCCTTTTCAGAAAATAGGTTCAGGCGGGGATTACGGGTCTTCCGAAGTCATCCCGGTCCCAACGCCTTAATTTTTCGATGTGGACTGTATAATTTTGAGGGACGAATTTCTTGGGAATAAAACAGCAATTATCTTCAAACCGTTCCGTGAGAGAGTAATTACTTTTCCCTATCACTTCCCTACACTTTTTCTTTCTTCTTATTGACTGCTGGTCTTGCACTTTTTCCCGAAGTTTCTCCGAACTTTCCCGAAACTTCCCCGAACGAATTGCAAGAAAACTCGTTTACTGAGCTACCCCTGCCATGAGCTATACGCGAAAGTGAGCCGCGCCATTTGCGCGCCTGCGCAACTTAATTACATCAATTTGTACTATCACTCTCTCACGGTTTTCTCAATAATTTATTTTGTATAAGACATACATTTATTCAATTTACTTATAAAGATAGCACAAAAAAATATCTTTACTTCGATATACGTTACATTTTCATATCACAAAAAACCTTTTATTTATTTAACAAAATATGCCTATTTTACTCACATGTTCAAAGTTGAAATTTCTTAAATATTTAACATAGAAAGTTAAAACAATGTTTCCCACTTGAAATTATACACATCTTAACTAATACAATAGTTTAATTTACATTTTCTCTATTCATTTCACTATAAAAACACTTTTAAATTTCTTATACAAAACTATCATTATTTCACTTGTTCACAGGAATTTTCACATAAAAATAACACAGAATTCACCTCTTTTGCACGTACAATCAATCTGAAATGTTTTAGAAGTCATTTTTACATAAATTGCTGAAATTGCAAATATCTAAATTTCTACATATTTGGCCTCCTAAGTACGTGGCTAGCGTGCGTCTATGATCTCACACTATTTGAACAACTAACTTTTGCACGGTTATCGACTATCAGTAAAAATGGAAAGTCTAATATCAACAATAATAGGTGAATAAATGCTTCTACACAATTCTGAAACTGTAGGAAACTATTTCTAATCAGATTCTTATCAGTTATCATGTCTCTTATCAGATAACATAGACAAAATATTTCATGAATCAATACTTGTTTCATACAAAACATATCAAACTCATATAAGACAATACTTATGCAATTAATTTTCATTGATTCTACTTATGCACACGATCATCTCGACCGGGGAACAAATCCGGTCTCTAACTTTATTTTAATATTTCTTTAAATTAACATTATTGGAAAGATGATTTCAACTGGGGAACAAATCCGGTAACATAATTTATATCTTAAAAATTCCCTATATGAATTTATTAAGAAAATATTACTAGGAAAACAATAAACTATTCCGGCCTGGGAGTCGAACCCAAGACCTTCATATCGTTAATTTGATATTTCTTTAAGATTCAACTAAGCATTTTCTTATTAGAATATTGTTGCTCGATAATTTGCTTTTTAGAAGCTATTCGTAATCGGTTAACTAATAAATTGAAATATTCTTATAGGCGCGTCGCCAACAATAACCTATTAGCGAATTTTTCTTACATAATCATTTTTCATTGTACTAAAAAGTGAATTTTTGTTGTGGTGGTAAATAATGCTTAATATTTTATTTTATTTGCATACCAATGTTTTAAACACACTTCGAATGCTCAATATAAACCGAATTATTTATTAGTTTAAGGTAGGAGATATATTTTTAAGATCTTAGATATATTCAAAAAATAATAATCGGGATTAGAACTCTGAACCCGACAAGCGTGAGGAACTTATACAAGGGCTGTATAGCGGTGCAGTCGCGCGACTGAAATCACTCGGCAGGCTCGGATGCAGCACCACGCTTGATGTCCCTCACATTGATGCCTGATATTCTGTGTATTACTACTTTCATAAGGACGACATTACATTTTATACTAAAGAAGGAGTTTTTTTTAAAATATTTGTAAATTACACAAGGAACGTAGCTTTCTTTTTCTTTTCCTTTTTTAGTTTTTTTAAAAACGTTACCCCTACGTAACTGACTGTAAATTCCTTTTTGAGCTTTTGTTGTATAAACATACTGGTCGGAAATTGCACGCTAAAGAAAATATGATAAGAAAGAACACAAAAAAGGAACGAAGAATGCTATCGGTTGCGTGCATACTTACTTAATATTTTAATATATGCTTTCAAAAACAAAAATTCAAAACTAAAGGTAAAATTTTGTATAAGCGCTATTTTAGATATTATATAACCATATTATCGATTTTGAAACTTTATTGAACTCCTAACACTAACCTAACCTTTAATAACTTTTCTTTACCTTTACCTCAGATGAATTTTTGAACCTTTACCATGTTTGTTACCCAAATACTGGTGCGGCTAACATTAGCTTGGATAGTGACCAGAAAAAAAAACTAGTTTATTGTATAAAATCGTTGCGTATAAAACTACCGCATTATAAAGGTACATTTTTTAAATAAAAGTTATATTTTTTAAATCATTTGAAAAATGTCGTCGATGTCGTTTTTTAATATTTTTCCATCTTAATAAAACTTATTGATGCCTCTGGCATAGGGATATTGGTTACGGGAATCGATGAATTCATTAAAGAATAATCGAATCACTCTAAACATTATATTTCAGATCAGTGATTACTTAGGAAAATTTAGTTAGGAACGGGCAAAGTTGTCTATGTTTAAATAATTATGATAGTAGTTCTAAAATTTTACTATTCTAACAAACTTTTATCTGCACTCTTTCTTAAGGATATCTTAAAACAAAAATTCCATAATCGCACTAAAGCTACGAGGAATTCTCATAAAAATTTTAAGAAACCTAAACGTGCGCTCGTTTTCCGTATACTTGAGTAGTTGAGAACTTAGTGCAGGTAAGGATCAGACAAATCTCCAATGCGCACCACAGTACTCATTCGGGCTACGAAATAAAACAGTACACTTAAACACAAACAGCCGGGAAAGGTCATAAATAATGCAACAAAAACAGTTTTGCTTGAATTTGAAAAGGAGATTTCAAATGGCCTTCTCTGATATTAAATCTTTCTTGCAAAGGTTTGGGGTTAATTCCACAATCGTCAACGCTAATATAATATAATAATAAGCCGTGGTAGCCCAGATGGTTAACGCTCGCTGTAAATATAAGAGAACGCGAGTAACCGGGGTTCGATCTCCGCCGGCACCAATGAAATTGTTAATTGCAATTTTAAGTGTTGATTTACCACGTGTTTGGCGGTGAAGGAAAACATCGTGAGGAAACCTGCATGTCTGAGGAATAAGAAAAAAATTATTTCGAAGACATGTGAAGTTCGCCAACACGCATTGGGGCAGCGCGGCGGACACTTCCTTGCACTAAAACCCTCTCAGAAATGAGGGGAGGCCTGCGCCCAGCAGTAGGACGTATATATGCTGTAACTTTACTTTTATACTTTACAACATTAATAGAAAATACATATGATTGGAAATGACAAAATACAACAATAAAGAATATATTAAGTATTTTAATATCGTACCAGTAATTTTTATTTATTGCTAAATTTTAGCTAAAGAACTTGCTTATACTGGCTTTAGTACGACTTTACTCGCGTGGACTTTCGTTTACCAATATTATTAAGGTTCAACGGAATATAAACAGAACCGAGTACTTATGTATGTGATAATATGATTTACTTACAATATGCTTTTGCACAAATACACGGATGTGAGGCTCAAAATTAGAATTTTCGACTTAAGAGGTTACCTAGTTTCAGTGAGTCCTTGAAACACAAGACATGCATTTTATCTCAGTGTGCATTAAGCCTTTTGTTATCTACTATAACTTGATAATATAACTTGAAAGTAAAAGTAGTTCATGACCATATTAACATGCCGATAGACATCTAAGTTATTAGACGAGGCTTTTACGAGTATCTTATGGACGACACATACGGTCAGTTCAACTGATCATTCTAAGTGATCGGTTCAAACTATAAATATATCAACATCGGAGTTTTATATATTAGTTTACTTATCGATATATCGAAAATACGATATTTGAAAAAATATCAACAGTCCTAGTTTGAAATGATCAGTTGGAATGATCAGTTGAACTGACCGTGTGTGTCGTCCATTCGTCACAGTCGTGCGTACACAGTATCGTAGTGTGGTCTTTGACATATTGAAAATTGACATTATATTGGCCACTGGTCTGGATATTTTATCTTGTAGTTTTGAAATTTGTTTGCTCTGCCTAAATAAGTATGCTGTGGAAATATGATAAATTCACTTTTTATCGAACACAATACCCTTTAGAATTTAGTGGTTATGCGTAGTACTTTAATTATTTAATTTTTCTAAATTATAGGTTAGTAAATAATCATTTTTTTATAGAATAAGGGTGACAAACGAGCACACAGTCCACCTGATGGTAAGTGGATGCATAGACATATACATCTACATTTATCCCCGATTAAGAAATAAAACGCAGATGCGTTGTCACCCCTGAGCCTTGTTTTTAGTAAAAAAAGGTCTCCGGATCTCTACACTCACCATACGATCACGGCAGTACTAAGCTGCTATTTTACGCCGGTATTCCGTGATAGCGTGGTCCTTCTCCGGTCGAGCTAACCCATTCGTGCTACAAACATCATATAGCTGCAGCGTGCCTCTACCACGTATAAACATATTAACATTATTTACTATTTTAGATTATTAAATAAACTAAAAGATGTATCGATTTTCGTATAGTTTTAATTTTATTTAACTTATGACACTATAAATTATAAACCCCATAGTAGGTCATATTTTACCCCCAGCCTACCACCTCTCGGGATGAGACTGGAACGCCATCAGTAAGAGTGACGAAGACCCAAGACGCTGATCTCGCCTCGATCCGACGGCATCCACTGGTGTCGTCCAGGGGTGGTGGGAGGGGAGGTAGGAGCGGTAAAGTGAAAGGTAAGGCGGGGGTCAAGAGCACCGGTAAAGTACTTTTTCGTCGTCAACAAATGAAAAGACCCTTGCCCCTCTACGCCCATAAATGGCTAACCCCAAGGGTAAGCCCAAGGGTAATGACTAGGGTCCCCTAGACAAATCTTCACCAAGCAGCAGCTGCTTCTACCGTGTTGGAGGTTTGCTTTGCAGAGGATAACATTAAAGTGGCCCTCATACAAGAGCCTTGGGTGGCCAACGGTCAAGTTCTTGGATTATATTAAAGATTAATACTAAAGACAGTAGACCCAGAGCTAGTACAGTTTAAATACTAAAATATTGAACTTTTAGCTATTCCAGAGTATTGCAATGATGACCTTCATAAATCTTAAGGGATGTACAGGGGCCAGAGTAATCACTTGCTCAGCCTATCCTCTCGGAGAGAACTCATATCCTACCATCGAGTTAGAGCGAGCAGCGCAGTTCACCCGAAAACACAGCGCGGAACTTTTGGTGTGTTGTGATGCTAATGCTCACCACACAGCCTGAGGAATCACTAACATCAACGAAAGAGTTGAGATACTTTATGATTTTCTCATCTTTAACCGCCTGGTAAGCCTAAATTTAGGGTGTATACCGACCTTTGTAACGCGTGTTAGGTAAGAAGTGTTAGACATAGCCTTTGCTACCAAGAACATGTCAAAGCGGATAAATGACTGGCGTGTTAGTAGGGAAAACTCGATGTATGATCACAAATACATTAAGTTTGTGATTGGAGCATCACCAACCTATGAAACCATTGCTTTTAGGGATCCAAAAGCGACCTCCTGGGATATGTACAGAGATAGCCCAAGGAGGAATTTGAAAACATTTTCTAAAAGCATCAAAACGATTGAAGGTCTTGAGTTATCGACGGAAACAGTAACCGTAGGTATCCGCGAAGCCTTCGAGGACAATTGTCCCATCAAAACCAAGACCTTAACACGAAAAGTTCCTTGTTGGAATACTGAGCTAAAATAATTTAGGGAAAAGACCAGGAAATATTTAAGTGCAGCCTTAAATGAATATAATAAAGAAATTAGGAAAGCCATTAGAGCACCTCGCAGTGCAAGACTACACAAAATGCTATCGAAAGCTAAACCTAATCAGATCGGGCTTCTTAAAAAGCCTTATGGTAACTTCACTAATAGTGAAACCGATATATTGAAGTTACTGGCGTCAACTCATTTCCCAGGGTCACATAAGACTTCTGTCTTGAATTCTTTCAGAGACCTACGTAGGCCTTGTGATGAGGACTGGTGTAGGGCTGCAAAGACAATAAGGCCAGACCTGGTACAGTGGGCTGTTGACTCCTTTAAACCATTTAAAACAAGCGTTGAGGATGGAATGATTTCCATCCAACTACAGAGCCGTATCGATATCCTTCTTCCATATCTGGTGAAAATCATCAGAGCCAGTTTTGCATGGGGATATATTTCAGAACCATGGACAATTGTCAAAGTTCTATTTATACCTAAGGATGGTAGAAAAGACTACGCTTTACCAAAGTCCTTTAGACCTATAAGCCTATCTTCCTTTCTTCTTATGACGTTGGAAAAGGTTATAGATAGAAATATAAGGGATGAAACTCTAGCTACTTATTTATTTTTTTATTTTTAATTATTTACAACGGCTTTCGCCAATGACAGTAATTAATAGGTAAAACTAAACATATAACATAATTAACATAATTCAAAAACAAATAACAAGTCAGAGATCGAACATACTTAACAATAACTTGTGGAAATAAAATAATATAAAACAGAATAAAGTGATAACAACATGCAACTTATTTACCTAACAAACATGGCTTTCACATAACATGAGACAGTTTGACATGATCACCTTGAGAGTGTCATTAAAGATGTCACATTCCGGGACTGTCTCCATTAAGGAGTTTAAAGCACCATGCATGCGACACAACGGGGATTGCGCGCGCGACACAGTGCGGCAATGGGATGTGGCGAACAGCCGGTGTCGTCGAGTAGGCCTATGACGCAGGTAGTTGTTAGGCACATAAAGTGTACACAAAGTATTGTGCAGCTCTGGGGAATCTACCATGCTCCTTAAAATTTTTATGGCTATTAGGATCTGATCTCTGGCTCTATGCACTGAAAGGGAATTATATCCCAACATTCCCAGCAAGAATAGAGTAGGATACATAAATGGATAATATCCGTAAATCTTCTTATATAAAAAACGCAGAAAGGCTTTCTGAACCTTTTCAATCAACAATTCATATGTGGATTCGTGGGGATTCCAGACGGCTGCAGAAAATTCTAACTTACTTCTAACTAGACAGTTAAATAATAATTTGATGACAGTAGGATTATTGAAATCACGGGCATTGCGTAGGACAAAATCTAGGCGTCTGTAAAGTTCTGAAGGTAGGGCCGACATGTGTGCATGGAAAGTCAATCTGCAGTCAAATGTCACGCCAAGATCTCTAATGGTTGACACGCGCTTTATTTCAACACCTGTGTAGGTTGTAAATACGAGACTACGAATCCCATATATTACAACCAGCATACTTACCGCAGAGGCAAATCTACGAAAACAGCCCTGATCAGTGGCATTGACAGGGTCGAAAAGCAGTGGAGGATAAAGAAATAGCTCTTTGGGGTTTTCTAGACATTGAGGGCACCTTCAACAGTAGCCCCACATCACTGCTGATTGAGAGCCTGACATCTAAAAATGTTGATCCCGCAACCATCAGATGGGTGAAGTCGATGCTCTCAAACAGAAAGGCAAAAATAGCGCTGTTTCAAACTTTGATTTAGGTTGCAACTTGCAACTACAGAGGCTGCACACAAGGAGGTTTTTTGTCACCCCTACTTTGGACTCTTGCGGTTGATCAACTATTGTACAAGGATACAGACCTACGCATTGACACACTGGGTACACTGAGTTATGCTGATGACCTTCTAATTATTGCGAGGGGTTTTCGCCAAAGTATTATCGTCAAACATACAAAGAGCCCTAAACACCATAAATAACTGGTGTAGGGATAACGGCTTATCAGTTAATGCTGATAAAACTGTTATAATACCCTTTACCAAAAAGAAACGGTCAGACAAATTGGTCACACCAAAACTCAATGGCGAAGGAGTACCATTTTTCACTGAAATTAAATACTTGGGCGTAACAATCGACCGAAAACTAACATGGAATTCTCATCTTAGTAACGTATACCATAAGGCGAAAATTGCTTTAGGTACGTGCAGTTGTTTGGTCGGGAACAACTGTGGCTTGCGTCCCAGTATGGTCCTATAGCTGTACAGCAGCATAGTGAAGCCGATTCTCATCTACGCCTCTATTGTCTGATGCAACAAAGCCAACCAAAAGACGACTGCGATCAGACAAAATATCCATAGCAGCGATCACAATAGATCTTTTAGGTCGCAGTGATACTCGTCTCCTTCCCTGGACCTGCATAGCTGCTTACAAATAATAAAAAAACACGTCAAAATTTTCAAAGCTAAGTATTAAAAATTATATTTTATACAGTAACTGAAAGAAAAACAGTTGTCGGCGACGTGAGATAATATTTTCTAGAAAATAGTCTAGCAGTTCCTTTTAATAGAACGTTTAATTTACGTCAATTCAAATACATAACTTTTTCCTGGAAAGAAAGGTAATTTAAATTAACTTGGAGTCATTGGTTACGTAGTAATTGACTACGTAATACGAATAAAGAATTAAATGTTGATTGTTTGTTATAATTGAGAAGCATGTGTTACATAAGGACGTATGGCACACTATAGAGTGTAGAGGCTAGAAAGGGAGCCAAATATTATATAAAAATAGTATTATACTAGACAAAGATAGCTATAAATGTTGGAAAGAGTTTGCACTAGCCTCCTATGTGGTTTTGGGGGTAGTGTAATAAGTTGATAAACTAGTATAGGTAATTAACATCGTTGAAATTTGTTCTCAAAATATATTATTTTTAATTTATTAAAGAAACAATTATTTCATGAAAAGTATATAAATTTATGTCACAAAAAATTTAGGATTATTTTATAAAATAATAAGACTATTGGCATAATGTCGAAATAATAATAAAACTACATGTAAGAAATTACATTTTAATGCTATTTTTTAATTTGTGAAGTAAATTGTTTTATTTTAAGACATTCATGTTTATTCCTTAAAATTTTATTATTAGGTTTTCAGTCTAAATTTAAAGTTTATAATTCTAAAACATAGCATGTAAAAATGTGATATTTTGTTTAATGTTTCATTATACTTTTAATGTTGTTTAAATGTTGTTAATATTTCAACTGTTATTGTAAAGTCTCTTTATTGCATTCCATGTGAAACTCAATTGTATATTATCATGCGCAATAAAGATATTGGGTGATAAATGAAAATGTGATAGTGAAAATTAGCAGCTAGTTTAGACCGAAATCGCACTTTGTGCACGGTTCTCCTTACGGTTTAGCTTCCGGGGTAGGTTAGTAAGTCGCTAAAATTGCAATTCGTTGATAATATTCGTTAAGGATCTCCTAGGTGTGCGTTACTTGCAGTATTACAGTGGCTGCAAATAACCGCCGGTACGACAAACTCCGCCCACGTTGAGTCCCGTGATTCCGTGAGGCGTTGAGGTCACCGGCCCCTAGTTGATTCTTGGCACTTTATGCGTTCCGTGCATCTAGTGCCTAGTCGCGTCATAAAGTGCCACCTAAGCACTTACCTCAACCCTTTTCGTTGTAAAAGGGGTAGGCAGTGCCCCATGTGATTACACCAAAGTATCTTATACCCATCCATCCGCGTCGCGCATTAGCCGAACGGCTGGAACTTAGACAGGGCCAATTAGATTACTGACTCTTAGGTAGGGTTTCACTATGTTCGACAAGGATAACGACAAGGGGAGCCGCCGCCTAGGACTAGAAAACCACCGGACCGTACATCCATACTAGATCGACCGATAGCATACCGGGACATCTTTCATCCGGAAAGAACTCGAGTAGTGTCTTCCTACTCGCAGATCTCGACCAGGAAACCCCTATCTCCAGGGAAAGGACCCGCACCGAGGACCGCGCTCTCACCCATCGTACCTGAAGGTACGACTGGGCTAGAACCGGTACCCCTACAACAGCGGGCTAAGAAGTCGTGGAGAAGGCATACTCCACCCGAGACTGCAGCATCACTTCAGGAGAAGAGGCAATGCCTTGGATCCTCAAACTCCTCGGATTACTCGAGTTCCGAGGAGGAGCAAGACCATAGACCTATTAGGAGATCTCCACCAAAATCGCCATCGCCGAACAAACCCACCCCCCTAGATCAGAGGAACACCACTCCAGCATGGAAGCTGTGGATCTAGAGCAGGGAGGAGAAGGGTCGTACGGGTGGAGTGCTACGACCTATGCGACCTTAGCCCCCAATACATCGGTTGGACACTCGCCGTCCACGTCACCGAGGAAGACAACCGAGAACCCGTCCGGGCGTCCGCTGGATGATGGCCAACGACCATCTACTAGCTACGCCCATATGGTAGCTGCGCCAGCAGTACCACGACCCCAACCGGCGGCAGCGACTTCTGATAAGCCTGCCGACAAGGAAGAGAAAGCGAGATATCCGCCCATAGTGGCTGAATGCCTCCCGGATTGGACGAGGCATTTCAAGGAGCTCAACAGAATGTTGGGCCACCCGTTGAATGCCCGTCCGTTCGGGAAGGGGGTTCGATTTACACCACAAAGTGCCACTGAATTTAGGTCTGTTCAACGCTATATGGTTGAACTTTCCAAGGCAACACCCAACATGTCGTGGTACTGCTACACCCCGGATGAAGACAAGCCCACCAAAGTGGGCATCCGGGGCCTACCAATGGGTACCGATACCAGTACCATTGAGGAGGCTATAAAGGCAAAGGGCTTCCCGGTGAAATACGTTAAAGCGATTCCACCACGAAGGGGCAGACCAGGATGCGTCTACTTTGCCCAGTTCGACCACCTGAGCCTGGAGCAACTCAAGAGATTGTATGAAGTAGACGAACTACTCTATATGAGGGGAGTAGTTATTGAGGCCTGGCAAAGGAAAGCAGGACCGGCCCAATGCCACCGATGCCAGGCCTTTGGACACGCCTCAGCTAATTGCTTCAGGCCGGTGAAGTGCGTACGCTGCGCCGGGGAGCATATAGCGAGCCTTTGCCCTCGGGGTAGAGAGGAGGAACCCACATGTGCCAACCGTGGCAAGAATCATACAGCCAATGACCGCCGCTGCCCAGTCCTGAGGAGGACTGCAAGGAGGCAGGGGATAATCTTACCGGGGCTACTCCCAGAGGACCCGAAAAGGATCCCCCAGAGTCGCCCCAAAGCCATTACCATCCAGAATGACGGGTGGGCTACTGTTACGGGGAAGGGCAGACAAACAGCCCCCCCCCCCCACCCGTACCACACAAGGAAACGGTGGAACCCGAACAGGAAAGGACAACCACCGGGGCGACTCTGCAACCTCCCGCCAACCCTGCCACAGAACGGCAGCCCTCAAAGAAGAGGAGGCGGGAGAGAAGCAGGAAGAAGTCGCAGCCTCCTCGGGCTGTTACCTCTACCCCGACACCAGGACCAATAGCCCCTCAGGCGCAGGCTATTAAGGAGACCACCAAAAAGGGCGTGGGTAGAGTGCAGGAGAGGGCTCCACCCGAAGAGAGAGCCCGAACTGCACACAGAGCGCGCTCTACCCAAAAACAAGAAATCCAACGCCCGAGACCAGCACCAACGCCTTCAGATAGGAGAACACCGTCGGCCGGCCTCGAAACAGCTGATGCAATCCAGCGCCTAGTTGGAATTGCCATCGAGGTCGGCACACAAGTCCTGGCCGATATCAGAGCCGGGACCGATCCAATAACAGCGATCATGAAGGCGCTGGCAAGCCTCCTGTCCAGACACTATGGAGGATAATAACCTGCGCCTAATGTACTGGAACCCGGACGGAATACAGCAGAAGCTGCAGGAACTCCGCACTGTCGCCCAGCAACAGGACATACATATTATACTGCTGGGCGAAACAATATTGAATCCCAAAACGCGCATAAAGCTGCCAAATTTTCACATCTATAGAAGGGACGAGGTCACTTCTCGAGGGGCCGCCTATAGAGGCACGGCGGTTCTAGTGAGGAGGGACATCGTCCACCAAGAGCTGGACCTACCACCCTTCCAGACAATGCGCTCAATCGGCATAAGAATGGAGGCGGCGGGCGAGGAACTTAAGATTTATGCAGCATACCGCCCGCCAGGGACTCCATTCTGTTCCTCAGACATCCGGACGGTAATGGAAGGCGATGTACCAGTAATCATCGCCGGGGACCTGAACGCCAAACACCCGGCGTGGGGGTCCAGAGTGATCACCCCACCGGGTCGTGAGCTTTATGAAGATGCTGAAAAGAACCAGTACGACGTTCTAGGTCCCGAGGAACCAACTCACGTTCCTACCGACCCAAGGAGGCACCCGGATGTATTAGACATCGTGCTCACTAGGAACGTCAAATATCCGATAGTGGTAGAAGTGCTGTACGACCTCCCTTCACAGCACCTCCCGTTACTGATAACCCTTGGCCTAAAGGCAGTGACTACGCCACCTAGAGCTTTCAAAACCCGTGTCGACTGGAGGCTCTACTGTCAACACCTTCAGCAGAGACCTCCAGCACATCAACCTATATGCACAGCGGACGACGTAGAGGCCGCTGCGACTAGAATCACTAACAACATCAAGGAAGCCCTCCACGCGGCTTCTACGGTCCTCCCGATTACAGCAAGGCGAGACGATCTGCCGCGTGAGATATGCGTGCAGATCAAGCGCAAAAGAGCGCTGAGGAAGCTCTGGGCGCGTACTCGCTGTCCCAGGATCAAAACGCAGCTAAACACCCTAACGGAGGAACTGTCGGTTTCAGTCCAGGCCTTCAGAGGTGAAGCCTGGGATCGTCGCATCGAGAAGGCGGAAGAGCAAGATGCGTCGCTTTATAGACTAAACCGACAGCTGACCAAATCTAAACCTCCCGTTTGCCCGCTGACTGATAATACGGGCAAACGATGCTACGATGCCAAGGGCAGAGCGGATATCCTAGTCGAGCACTTCGAGGAGCAATTTATGCCGAACACAGCAAGCGCGGAGTTCATGGAGCTTCACGCCCGGAAGGAAAGTCGCGTACAGGAGTTCCTGTCGTCGCCCGCGCCACCTCTTGCAGGAGATTGGTTCATCTCCCCCGCAGAATTGCGGAGGACAGTAACCTGCCTGCAACCGAGGAAGGCGCCGGGGCACGACGGGATTACCAACGCTGCACTCCGACAGTTGCCCAATAGAGTCATAGTAGAGCTTGGTCGACTCTACAATGGGATATTGCGGACATCCCACTTCCCGGAGGACTGGAAAAAAGGCAAAATTATCGTCTTGCCGAAACCCGGGAAGGACAGGCGTAGAGCTGCCAACTACAGGCCGATCACGCTATTACCACATATAGCTAAACTGTTCGAAAGATTGCTGCTAAGACGTCTCCGTCCGTGCATCCAACTTTCGATTCAGGAGGGGTCACTCCACAGTTACACAACTGACAAGAGTGCTGCACCTGCTTGCGGCAGAGTACAATCGTGGCCGCATATCGTTGGGCGACTTTCTCGATATCGAGAAGGCGTTCGACCGGGTGTGGCACGTAGGATTATTATTTAAGCTGGAACAACAGACCAGTGTCCCTCCTGCTATATTGCGGCTAATAGCGTCATTCCTGGAAGACAGGAAGTTCTACGTCTGCGTAGAGGACGCCGAATCCGCAACAAGATCCATTAAAGCCGGCGTCCCACAGGGCAGCTGTTTGTCTCCAGTCCTGTACGCGGCTTACACCAACGACATACCTACACTGGCAGGCAGGCTTCAAGAGTGGGAGGACGACGTTGAGCTGGCGCTATTCGCGGACGATAGCGCCTATTTCACCTCGTCCAGAAGAGCCCACATAGCCACTGCCAAGATGCAGCGTCTGCTGGACCTGCTGCCACCATGGCTGGATGAGTGGAGGATGGTCGTCAACGTTGGTAAGACGACCGCTCTGCTCACTCGCCGTCTCAGGAATTTTCCACCTCCGCTGACCCTCAACGGCCAGGAGATTGCGTACCAGAAGGCTGTAACTTACCTTGGGTGCAGGATCGACAGGACGCTGCGCATGACCGCGCACGTCGACTTCGTCGTCCGCCGGGCCCGATGTGCGCGGGCGACGCTCTTGCCGGTCCTGGCATCCAAGCTGCCAACTCGAACCAAGCTCCGGATATACAAGATGTATATCCGGACCATCATCACCTACGCTGCACCGGCCTGGTACGCACTTCTGAGCGACCCTCTGAGGCGGCGACTACAGGCCCAGCAGAATCTGACTCTAAGAACGATCGTCGGAGCAGGTCGCTACGTCCGGAATGACGTGATAGCGGCCGACTTGAAGGTCGAGAGTATCCATGACTTCGTGGCCCGGTTAGCGCGCGGCATGTTTGACCGTGCCGATAACGGGCCACACGAACACCTCAACGGCTTTGCGCCGTTGCATACCCGGCCACCGGACGGGCGACCTCTTCCAAGAGAACTCCTCTCTATATGTGATTAGAGAGTTGAGTAACAACCCACAATGCCGCTGAAAGGCCAACTTTGACTCAATCAGATAACCTCCTTTTCCGTAGTTGGATAACTACGGAAATCACAACTATTATACTTTATACTAAGGAAAAACCCGTGTATGCTATCAAGCCTAAAATAGGCCTAATGACTGTCCCATAGTAATGGGATATGAGGACACCCGGGCAATGGGGGACACCCCGATGCCCGATACCTGCACGTACATTAGTGCGTGAAGACGACATCGTATATGCAATTCGTTTATAAGTCGCTTCCGGATCGCGCTCGAGCCGGTCACGTTCGGCGGTCGTCGGCTTCCGCCCGGGTGGGAGAAGTACAGCGCGTCGCTTAGCAGTGGGTGCACGAGCTGTGGGGCCAACTCGGCTTGCGTAGAGCCTCTAGGATGCCCCTGACCCCACCCGGGACGTTACGTACCCAACGCTGCGTATAACCTACATGCTGGGAAGTGAACTCCGAACGTCCGGCTTGCTGTTGGGAGCGCGCGCCTGTTGGTGACTTCGGCTCCGCGTCGAGATGCGTCTCCGCGGGACCTGGATATTGCTGACCCTTCGGCAGATCCCTTTCCAGAGGCGCGAGATACGCTAACTTCTGCCTAGGGATCCACCAGGCCTTTACCTAGAGCTAGGAAGGAGCACTGGAGGCCCGGAGTGCTGCTATCTAAAGCGCACACCTGTCGGCAAGGATTGGCCCTGCGTCGACTCCCTGTCCGCGGGACTCCGCGGAGCTTCGAGACTGCTGACCCTCCGGTAACACCTACTTGGTGGCGCGCAATACGCCAAAGCAGATTGCCTACAATGTCGTACAATGTACGGCTCCCAAGACCGGCCCATAGAAATAGGCTGTGAGGATTACTCGGGTAATGAGGAACACCCCGAGGCCCGAAACCTGCATGGAATAAACAAAAGTAGTCCCTTGTAGATGACAACACTGGCTGCAATTCATTCGACGAGTTGACTGGAGGCTCTACTATCAACACCTGCAGGAGAGACTTCTAGTCCATACACCTATATGTACAGCGGACAACGTAGTGGCCGATGTAACCAGAATAATCAAGACCATCCAGGAGGCCCTGTAAACGGCCTCTACGATCCATCCCGATTTCAACAAAAAGGGATGATCTGCCGCGGGAGATTAGCGTGCAGATCAGATGCAAGAGAGCATTTAGGAAGATCTGGGCACGTAGTTGCCGCTCGAGATTAAAGACACAGCTGAACACTTTGTAGGAGGAACTGTCAGCTGCAGTTCAGGCCCATAGAGGAGAGGCCTGGGAGCGGCGCATATGGAAAGCGGAAAAACAGGATGCGTCGCTCTACAAACTGAACCGACAGTTAACTAAAACCAGACCTACCGTTCGCCTGATGACCAACAACGCGGGCGAACGTCGCTACGATGCCAAAGATAGAGCGGATATCCTAGTAGAGCACTTTGAGGAGCAATTTATGCCGAACCCAGCAAGTGCGGAGTTCATGGAGCTTCATGCCCGGAAGGAGAGTCGCGTACAGGAGTTCCTGTCATCACCCACGCCACCGCTTGCAGTAGAGTGGTTTATCTCCCCCGCTGAACTGTGGAGGACAGTAACCCGCCTGCAACCGAGGAAGGTGCCGGGGCACGACGAGATTACCAACGCTGCACTCCGACAGCTGCCCAATAGAGTCCTAGTGGAGCTTGGTCGACTCTACAATGGGATACTGCGGACATCCCACTTCCCGGAGGACTGTAAGAAAGGCAAGGTTATCGTCTTGCCGAAACCCGGGAAGGACAAGCTTAGAGCTGCCAGCTACAGGCCGATCACGCTGCTACCGCACATAGCTAAACTGCTTGAAATATTGCTGCTGAGACGTCTCCGCCCGTGCATCCAACTTTGGGTGGAGTAGCACGGATTCAGGATGGGTTACTCTACAGCTACACAGCTAACCAGAGTGCTCCACCTGCTTGCAGCAGAGTACAACCGTGGCCACATATCGTTGGACGTCTTTCTTTTCTCTTTCTTAGAGAAGGCGTTCGACAGGGTGTGGCACTCAGGATTACTATAGAAAGTGCAAGAACAGACCAGTGTCCCTCCTGCTATGTTGCGGCTAGTGGCGTCTTTCCTGGCAGACAGGAAGTTCTACGTCTGCGTAGAGGACGCCGAATCCGTAACACGAACCATCAGAGCCAGCGTTCCACAGGGCAGCTGTTTATCTCCAGTTCTGTACGCGGCTTATGCCAATGACATCCCGACACTGGCAGGATAGCTGCGTGAGTGGGAGGACGACGTGGAGCTGGCGTTATATGCGGACAATAGCGCCTATTTTACCTCGTCCAGAAGAGCCCACATCGCCACTGCCAGAATGCAGCGTCTGCTGGACCTGTTGCCACCATGGCTGGATGAGTGGAGGATGGTCGTCAACGTTGGTAAGACAACCGCTCTGCTCACTTGCCGCCTAAGAAAATTTCCACCATCGCTGACACTAAGAGACTAGAAGATTGCGTACGAAAAGGCCGTGACCTATCTTGGGTGCCGGATTGACAGGACGCTGCGCATGACTGCACACGTCGACTTCATCGTCCGCAAAACCCGATGCACGCGGGCGATGCTCCGTCCAGTTCTGGTATCCAAACTACCGATCAAAACGAAGATCCGGATTTACAAGATGTATATAAGACCAATTACCACCAACGCTGCTCCGGCCTGGTAAGCACTTCTGAGCGAGCCTCTGAATCAGCGACTGCAAGCCCAGCAGAACCAAGCATTAAGGACGATCGTCGGATCAGTTCGTTACGTCCGAAATGACGTCATAGCGGACAATCTTTAAGTAGGGACCATCAAAGACTTTGTGGAGAGGCTGGCGCGCGGCATGTTCGACCGTGCCGACAACGGGCCACACGAACACCTTAACGGCTTTGCGCCGTTACACACTAGGTTCCCGGGCGGGCGATATTATCCAAGAGAACTCCTCTCTTAGATTACAGAGTTGAGTAAAGCCCAACATCGACTTTTAAAACAGACAACCTCCCTTCCTTAGGGATTAACTGATTACGGCGAAACCAATTTTTGTGACTCCATTAAGAACTGCACTACCTATATATGCCTAATTAAAGGCTTCCAGGACTGGCCCATAGTCGTGGGCTATGAAGAAAATCCGGGCAATGGGGGCATACCCCGAGGCCCGAGACTTGCAGGGCTTAAGAAGCCCTTGCAAATGACGACACTGACTGCAATTCGTTCGAGACCAGTGACAGTTTCAGGAATATGATCAAGAAAAAAAAGTAAAAGTAGGGAAAGTAGTGAAAGTTCATTATCACATTTATAACGGGAGAATTTTATTGAAGAAATTGCTATTTTATTTTAAGATTCTTCAGTGTCCACCCCTATAGTAGGGTAAAAAAGATACAGTCCACATAAGTCCATATAACTGGCGTTAAGACGGGATTATTTCTATAGGTACTCGTTATTTAGTCGTCAACCCTTTCTTTTAAGAATCGGTTTATGATCGGAATCGTTTACTTTGGGGTCACGCCCACCTCGTTGCCCCAAACCCAGCGTGTTGTAGTACAGGTCTGTGAATAGAAAGTCAATAATTGGTTGATCCTTGAGCGGGAGCGTAAGGTTCAACAGCACTATTTCAGTTTTTATTAAATGGCTTTGTTTTAAAAACCCAACTACTCTATTATAACTGTAAAAATATTTTTAAATTTTATTTATCAAAGGATACATTTTTACAGCTCATTTTTTTTAAAGATTATGCCTCATGGAATCGTTATCAGCTACTTATGAAAATAAATGTCAAAAGAAAGGAAAACATAACCCTTTTTTAACTTCCGTAGTCGAATAAAAGTAGCCTCTAAATTACCCTTACTACCTCTATACTAAAATTCATGAAAATCCGACAAGTTGTTTTTGTGTGATCGTAAATACGATTATAGGCAAAATTCTAAAAATAAATAATTTGGCCTTGTACCTTGTACAAACACATCTCGCATTGTTTTCTTTTTCAAAAATATTGGAATTACAGACACAACGACACAAAAGATCTATGATTAGTATAGATATACATATGAATAACATGTTGAACATAAAACCCATTATTACCCTTGTAACAGTAATGCGTTTGAACGTAGTTATAGTTTTAGACAAAAAAAAACCTTCGCACACAGCTAATGCATTACAGCAATGTTCAGAGTGCCTTTTAGCGTTTTGTTATTCTCCTTAGGGAGCGACAACTTTTTAAATCCTTTAATTTATTAAGAATAGCGTACATTTTATATATTTATTTCATTCCAGAATCGATTTTATAATTGTTAATAATAATAATAATACGACTCCATTGCCCGATGACGTAACAATTAAGTGACAAAACTGCTACATCAGCGCAGTCAGTCAATGCATTGCGTCTCTCGTTAATTGACGCCCAAACTATGGCTGATGGACAAAAAATTGTGCGCAAAGTGCCTGGAGGTGGTCAGGGTACGTCTGGAGTTGGCACTGGACACGACAGCAGATCAGACAGACAGATCTCCACCAGAAAGCTTGTTGTCAGCTGGGTTCTCTCGCACTCCATACATAATTATATAACTCCGTATATACAAAAGTAAGGAGAGTATAATAATGTTTATTATTCCGGCGAAGGCGAATAGGGAACCACTTGAGTTGATTTCAAAATTGGGATACATGTTCATATATGCGTAGACCAAATATTAATCGAATAGATATATTCTGAAGACGCTCAAGCTTGTATAATTGCTCAATGGTAATATCAGTGTAGCATATATAAAACATAGCATAGTCTAAAATAGGTAACAAAATGGAATGTGTTAACGCAATTTTGGTAAAATGGACAGGAAATTTCAGTCTCTTAAGAAATCCACAAGCTGCAAACATTTTCTTGCTTATCTGTTCAATTTGAGGTGCCCAAGACATTGTACTGTCAATTAGAACCCCTAGATTTTTTACAACCCTACTATAAGGAATAACAGAATTCTCAAATCGAACAAAGGCCAGCGTACGCCGTGTAATTTTTTTAGTAGTTTGTTGCCTGTGTTTTACTAGGGTTAACCTTGATTCCATAAGATGTGCAAAATTCAGAAATAGTTCACGATTTGTGGATAGCATGGTGGATGGTAAATTTTGAATACTTGTTTGAGAATATATTTGGAAATCGTCTGCATAAAGATGGCAGAGCGAAGAAATTGCTGAAGTGATAGAGCCTGTGAAAATTGAGAAAAGGAAAGGAGATAACATGCCACCCTATGGTACTCCCGCATCTAGAGAACACCATGAGCAATAAGTGTTTTCAATACGGATGCATTGACGGCGTCCAAACAAGTAACTACGAAACTAAGCGGTTGCTGCTGTAGATACGTTAATGGAACGGAACACAGCTAGAAGTATGTCGAGATCGACTGTGTAGAAGGCGTCGCTAAAATCAAAAAGAGTAAAAATAGTAACTTGCCCATTCTTCATTCCTGCTCGAATGTCGTCTGTGATTTTAACTAAAGCAGTGACTATGCTATGGCCAGGACAAAACCTGATTGGAAGGTATTTAAGCGTCTATTTAGATTCAGAAATAGACTAAGTTACTGCTGAACAAGACGCTCAAGAATTTTAGAAAGAAAAGGTTATAATCGAAATAGGATGATAATCACAAATGCACTTGGGGATTGGGTTTCTTGTGTAGTGGAATAATTTGTGCATCTTTCCATAGTGTAGGAAAAGTACCTGTATTTATAGAGTTGTTAAGAAATTAGTTATGATAGGAGTCAAAAGTTCTAACAGCGGGAAAATCACGTTTCGGCTGACATTATCACTACCAATTTCTTTAGAAGTTAGAGCTGTAATATTCTTTTAAACGTCACGTAAAACAAATTCATAGAAATCGGGAATAAGCAAATAATGAAGGTGACTTAATGTTCTAGATTTACAACTGTTTACGTAACTAGAACTTGAGGAAAAGTGCTGATTAGGCATTTCAACGTTTAAATCAGGAGGAAAGGAGTCATTTCGCTTTTAACCATCTCCCAACCAAGCTTTCAATACATTTTTAAACCCTATTAGGATCAGATTCATCTATTCTCTTATGAATGTTTCGTCGTTGCACATCTCTACAATCGTCTATGGGCCACAGCATCCACTTTCCATTAGGTGAATTGTGCTCGTTTGTCACCTTATTCTATAAAAAAATGTAGACCTCTCTTTAACAAGCTAAAAAATCTTACATTACCTTCCCTATATACATATAAAATTTTAACATTGACCAAACGATGCTAAACCCTTCAAAAAACAACAAAATTATTGTGGTGGTACAAGATACTACCAGTGGAAGTTATTTGTGTCCCAGACAACCACAACTTGTTTTGCCAGAAATAGTTATATCACGTGCGTTCGACTATTTAATTTACTTCCGAACCATATCCAAACTTGACATTTAATCTTTTTTTAAACTTATTTTCGGGATTTTGATTGAAAACTGTTTTTATGACATAAATGAATTTATCAGATTCTGCCGTGCTCAAGTAAATTGTTGTTGATGTTTGAAATTTGAAATTGACAAATGAATTCGAATTTGTAAGATTAACATTATACGTCAAACTAGTATGACATTACGCATTATGACGTGACCATGCCTGAATACATTTTTTTATTTCTATTTAATATAAAATGTTGTTGTAATTTTCTAATTTTCTAATTTTAATTATTCAAATGCATGTCGACGTAATATTTGCATACCGATAAATCGGTAAAACATGCATGATCACACTATGTTATTAGATTTAAAAATGTACCATATTTTATGCAAATAAATATATATTATTATTATTGGGTATTTATAAAGTGAGATTTTTTTTAAATACCCAATAATAATAATTTGTCCAATCCAATCTGTTCGGGCTAAATAAATATAAAGGATATGATAAATATACATAACTATATAATAAATATACTAACATAAATAAATAAATAAATAATACATAAATAAATAAAATCCAAACCAGGTGGAAGCCCTCGGCAGGATAGATTAAACGACCGAGGGTTAGGGGGAAAGGGAAAGAAAGCGGCGAACGATGCGGGCGGTATCGAGGAGCACCGCCTTCTACATTTGAACCCAGAGCGGTCCGTCACGGAGTTTCAGTCACCTCAGATGACCCAAGAGGCTGACCGGGATTAGCCCATTCGCGAGACAGCTACAGGAATAATGATTTCTTGAATTTACGCGAATACTACACATTGAATAAAACTAAATTTACGGATTTTATCGCGTTTATTTCACTACTTTTACTTATTTTTAATTCCCGACGTTTCGGGTGCTTTACAGCAACCATGCTCACGGGGGGGGGGGGGGGCTGAGATGTTTGACGTCCCAATGTCATAGTTAGTCCGGCTACCTTCAGTTTTTGAATATTAATTTTTGGTCCGATTTACGCAAAACGAGCTTATAGTATGTACTGCATGTCTGACGACCGAAATTATTCCTGTAGCATTCAAAGCTACAGGAATAATTTCGGTCATAAGACCACCCTAAATGTCGATCACCTCGTGAACCAGGTCCAGATATTTTATTTACTTATATAATTCGACTTTCACTAGGTTTCCGTTATAATAATAACAATAATAAAGCCTCTTTATTCCTTATCCCTACGTTTCTACATTTTACATTTCCATGTTGATTAGTACTCGTTGTTAGTAGTATTAGCTTATTTCATATTAGTTATTGTTTGTACGGTTAACTGTGTATATTTTCAGAGATATGGATCCCATTTTGAGTAAAGGCCTCCTCCATCTGATTCCACATTTCTCTATTTATACTTTTGCTCATCCAATCTTTTCTTGCATACTGTATTATGTCATCGGCCCACCGTTTATGTGGTCTACCAACTTTCCTTTTGCCAGATATTGGTCCCTTCCATCGTTTGGTTTGTATTGTCCATCTATTATCTTGGTATCGTAATATGTGTCCTGTATATTTCCACTTTAACCTTAAAGCGTGCGTGAGTGCATCTGTTATTTTTGTTTTTTGTCTTATTATATTGTTTTTGACTTTATGCATTTTATTTATATTTAAGATGCTTCTTTCCATTGCTCTCTGTGTTGTATATATTTTCTGTCTCACTTTGTTTGTATATGTCCAAGTCTGGCGGCCGTATAATAGACTAGGTAAGAGGCAGGTTACCATTACAATACTCTTTATTTTTATACTGTAATTTCCTTTTAAAATTTCTTTTAGTGACCAAAACTTTCTCCATGCAATGTTGTTTCTTCTTTCTACTTCGTCTTCGTTGTTGGTTTTCATGAAGGATATTTGTTTCCCCAAGTAATGTAGTTTTTTACGTATTCTATATTGTTTCCTTTTACGTTGATCTATCTTAGTCTTGTTTATATTCATTTCCAAATCTACTTTTGAACTTTTTTGGTCTAGTGGGTGTAGCATATCCTTAAGTTGTTTAGCTGTTTCAGAAAATATGACTATGTTATCTGCAAACCTAAGATGATTTAAACGACAGCCATTAATATTAATGCCATATTTTGTCCAATTTAACTTTTTAAATATATTTTCCAACACTGCGATGAAAAGTTTCGGCGGCAAAGGATCGTCTTGCCTAACTCCTCTTTCTATTTTTATTTGGTCACCTCTCCTTTCAAGTTTAACCCTGCTTGTACTATTTTGGTATATATATTTTATGATATTTATGTATTTATCGTATACATTTGATGTTTTTAATGCATTCCAGATGAAACCATGGTTGATACTGTCAAAAGCTTTGCTGTAGTCTATAAAACCGATATAAAGAGATTTAATAAATTCATTGAATTTTTCTATTAGTTGTTCTACAGTGTGTATGTGGTCAATTGTGCTGAATCGTTGAGCGGAAACCTGCTTGTTCTATTGCCTGAGAAGCGTCAATTTCTTTTGTAATTCGTTTTAATATGATAGATGTAAAGAGCTTGTACATACTTGTCAGTAGACTTATGGGTCTGTAGCTTCCGATATCTAACGTTTCCGTTATATGGAATGTTAATGTCGACCAAACATATCCTTGACTGTGCCCGGTCCATCAGTACAATATGAGGCTTACTCGAAAGAATAGTACTGTCTGTGATGATGGCCCGGTACCAGTAGAGCCTGGCGCGGTTATTTTCGAGCACGTACTCCGGCAAGTACTTATAATAAGGCGGTTTTCAATCCACGAGACCGTATTTCAGAGCGAGCCCCTGGTAAAGAATCCTGGCTACTAGGTTGTGCCTGTGCAAGTATCCAGAGTTAGTAAGCGTCGAACAATCAGAGATGACATGCTAAAGTGACTCACTAGGATGGCGACAAGCTCGACAGACGTCGACGGTGCTATCCTTTAGAATGTATCTCTGATAGTTTTTAGTCTTAATAACTTGATCCTGTATTGCAGAGACAAAATCCTCGGTTTCCCCGAAGAGATCACCGAAACGTAGCCAGTTGAGGAAAGCAACTGCATCTACGAAAGGCTCATGTAGAGATTTGTAGAACCTCCCGTGGAGCTCCTTCGCCTTCCATACGGTATCGCAGTCAGAAATACTATGTACTGCCTGGTCCTGCCATTGCTCATTAGCTAAGGATAGAGGGGTAAGGCTTTTATCACAAGAAATGACGTCATTATAGAATGGATCAACCAACCTCCCCAGGAAGTAATAACGGAGGCTGCACACTTTGCGATTATGCAAGGAGAGCACGCTTAAAATGCCACGCCCACCATGCAAGTATAGCCTCATTACCGACGATCTTCGATGATGCATTCTATGGGACGTTATGGTAGTGTGGACTTTTTCACCTACTACTGTCTACCTGAGTATGCCAATGGTATACATGAGCATAGGCATGAACCAACCGCACTGCACCGCCTTCTGCATTTGAGCTTGAAGCGGTTCGTCACCGCCCGTTTGCAAAAACTACTACAGGAATAATTTTGGTCTGCAGACCACCTGAATATGCCAAAGTTATACGTGAGGACAGGCAAAATCTAGCAATGCATTACCATGCTTGCAATAGGATCGTTTTATGACAAAGCACTGTAAAATTGCCATTGGAAATTATTATTTAAAGACAGCGATATTAATTTTATAAAGTCTCTACATGTATGGAACTCTGCTAGGTATATGAGTTCGCAAAAAATAACTTTGAAATGTCACATGGCACCCGACTAACCAGTCGACGTATGTAAATAAGATTATAGCATTTTGTTTAATTGTGTTTAGTATGAGAGCATATGGGGTTAGCACTCCCATTATTTTTGCTGTCAAATTTTGAATTAGCTAATTTGGGGTCAATAGAAAATACACTAAAAACTTCTTGGTACAGCTTGATCATAGGATACCTAAAGGCAGAGAGGGATTTGTAATCGTAGTTCCGCACCTTTCAGGAAAATTAAGCAAGTAAAGTAATTCTACACACAAAAGTATCCTCATGTTACTCACATCCTTCATGCAATTGCTCAAGTCTGCGCCCAGCGAGCGTATAGAACGCAAATTGTGGAATGGCAATGCGGTTGCCTTTCTGACATCATTCTGAAACCGCAGCTGTAAACGAACACTTGTCCAATGCATTTGTGTTTAGAAAATGTCCCTGACGTATAATTATTATGGACATTTGCAATCGCCAATTCTAAGCGTGACGATTAGGCAAAATCTTCTAATAATGGAGGAGGTCTCTTTTGACTACCTCCTTGCTCTGGTGGTCGTGAATGCGATTGCTGAGTATGAGATCACGGATTAATTAAGATTTAATTGAATTATATAAATAATTAAGTTAAATAAAAAATTTGATATTTCGTTTTTCTTTCAAAAAATAATCGCTAGCAGCCTGGAATGAGGAGGTGCGGTGTTTGACCCCCGTACCTCAGAAAGCTCATAAAGCCGTTAGTTCTGCATCTGCTCTTTCTCCGGTCGTGCCAAATTAACGTCGCAATGTACTACGAGAGTGAGGGAATATATATATATTTATTAATTGCAATTGACAACTTATATGAGAGTAACAGAAAACTTTAACTAAAAGTATAGTTACTACCTTACGTGTACGTACGTAAGGTAGTAACTATACTTTTGTACTACGTTTTTGACACATGCTTAATCCTATTGTGCCTTGCTTATGTTGTTTCGCTGCGCAGCCAGCAGCACATATTGCAGACTTTCCTTTGTGTAGGGACGATTACAAATCCCTTGTAATACTTCTTTCAGTACTACGAGTAGCTATTGTGGGAAGATTTTCTACCACTATTAATGTTATAAATAGATTTCTCAAATATTGCATTTTAATGCTGCATATGTATTTTAATTTTGTCTATATTGTTGCTTAAATGACTTTTTGTATAAAATGTTAATAAGAAATTCGTAATACTATTTAATAAGAATGTTATACCATTTTTTTTAAACATAGAAAAATATAGATAAATTGCATCCCTTGCGGGACTCTCTTCGCTCAGGCAGACACAACCTTACAGTCTTTACCGTTACAGTTACAGCCTTTTTAAGTCTGCTACTGAACATAGGCCTCTCCCATAGAGGATATAATTACCATAGTTGCCACGCTTGGCAGGCGGGTTGGCAACCACAGTTTGCTTGTTATTAGAAAGACGCTCCTGCCCATCTCCTGATCTGTTTCCCACGGGATGATATGGGGAGTGGATACTCTTACAAAGTCACTAAATCTTTAGAAATATATTTCTAAAATGGAGTTGTACTTGTCGTACCATTATGTATTTATTTATTTCAACACGTTCATCGACATGCACACAAATAACAAAAGGCACAGACAAGATTTTCACCTATCAAAAGTATCATCCTGGGGATTCTCATACTAGCTGCTTCTTACGACACCTAGGTACAGGACGCAATGGGGTGATGAAATCTTACGTCTCCGCTACACAATTGCTAATAACCTTGGCACAAATGATGAAATGTAGTTGATTAATCATTACAATTATAATAAATACAATTTAATCATTAATTTATGGGGAAAAATATTTAACGAATACGTAAGCGCACAGTTGACGTTATTGCTGTGCGGTTTCGCGACTAACATCCAAAACCACAAATGCAAGCGAATGCTTGGGGACTGTTTATTGCATTGTATATCCATATACAGATAGCAATAGCTTTTGTTGTGCTAATATCTTTCAACATTTTTAGATTCCCACCCTGAAAATAAATGATTTTCAAATCATCGGGAAAATATTGTTACGCGCTCAAATCGGCGGCACTAGCGCCATCTAGTCTCGAACCGAAGAACTAAACTTCTTGAAGTTTAAAACTCGAACTCTCGGTACCCTGCGCGTTTTTACTTGAACATTCTGGATATTTTGCTAATGTATATAAATAGGCGCTGCAAGATGCGATCGAAGTAGTGTTGATTTGGCGAGATAAGCGAAGCTTCGGAGCGGAATAAAGTGAATTAGTGTGTTTAATTATTAGTGTTTTTAACTTGAATTTGTGTAAAGTAAATTAAAGTGTTAATTTAGGTAATTCTATCGGCAATTTTTATTGTCACGAACCTCAAGCTCGTAACAATTGGTGTCAGAAGTGGGGTAAAATAATGCCGATTTTACCTAAGGAGGAAACAGAGGGTGTCCGTACCCGAAGTCAACGCCAGCAGGAGACGGACCAAAGAAGATTTGGTGGTGCAACGCCGCAGACGTCGGAGGAACAGCGGCCGGCAACGGAGGCCGGTCCGTCAGTAGCTCCTGCATCTGCAGCACCTGATTTAGGCGCCCCGATGGTGATGCTGCAGGAGCAGGCCCACCGACAGGAGGAACAGGCTCGTCGGTTCGAAGAGCAGCTGAAGCGCGGACAGGAGGAACAGGCCAGTCAGTTGAAAAGCAGCAGGAGGAACAGGCCCGCCGACAGGAGGAACAGGCCCGTCGCTTAGAAGAGCAGCTCAAACGCGATAGGGAAGAGCAGATGCTTCTCATGAAGGACCTTCACGCTACCTTCGGGAAAGAGAAAAGGGAGGTGAAGGATAAGGTTGCTCAACATGAGAACCGCCTGTTGGAAGCTGGGACCCAAATCAACCAAGTTAAGAAAACGCTGGAGAAACTCAAACTTGGAGAAGAAATTGCAGCCCCCGCAGTAGCTACTACACCTTCGCTATGTGGGTTCAAGGTACCACCGTTCGACGGGACTTCTTCCTGGTCGGCCTAAAAAATCCAGTTCGAGGCCGTCATGGAGGCAAACGGCTGGAATAAAAGCCAGGCCATGACTGCACTCACCTTAGGTCTGCGCGACCAAGCCTTAACCGTGTTGGAAGCTCTCGGTAAGAAAGTGACCTACGAGCAGCTCCTTGAGGCATTGGAGGCGAGATATGGTGACGCTCACCTGGAACACGTCTTTCGCGCGCAGCTTAAAGATTGCGTGCAACGCAGCAACGAAAACCTGCAGCAGTGGGCCCTTGAGGTGGAGAAGATGGTTCGAAAAGCATAACAGTCTGTACCTGCGCTCATTGAAGGGAACCTGGTGCAGACATTCATCGACGGCATCCGCGACATGGAAGTCAGAGCTGCTGTGAGGCTCGGGCACCACGAGACGCTTAAGGACGCCTTAGCCCATGCACTGGAGGTAGAAGCCGTGCGGCAGGATCATCATTCCCATCGCGTCAGGGAGGTTGCAGCAGCTACAGTTCGCGACCGCAACAAAGGATACAGCCCTAGGTGCTATGGCTGTGGGGAAAAGGGCCATCTTCGATCCAGCTGCCCTAAGCGAACCCTAGAAAGGGAAGGTGAACGATCCCAGGAGGGTAGTGCGGCCAACAGCACCGCCCAGCAGCTGCAGGGAAACGAGTAAAAGCCAGAACTGCGGGGCGGGTGCTGGCTGATGTTAAAAGAGCCCCAAGAATCTCGATCTCACAAACCCATGATGGGAACAGTCTAATCATCAAGGGCGAGGTCAACGGAATGCCGTGTAAACTGACCATAGACACTGGAGCCTCTCGTACGGTTGTTAGTTCCCAACTTATAAGTCAGTTCCTTGGGGACTCCGCATACAACCGAGAACGCATTAATTTGGTAACAGCCACCGGTCAGCGTATACCCGTCCGTGGAGAGAAGGAGATGGAGTTTAAGCTTGGCAACGTGATCTACCTGCATAATATCATCGTGGCTGATATAATGGACGACTGCATCCTAGGCCTAGACTTTATGAGGAATAATTGTTGTGAGATCGACGTTGAGCAAGGTGTTTTGAAATGTGGACAGGAGGAACTTTTTATGGAAGGTGCGTTACCAGGAAACGTGTACAGCATTAAGAAGATTGTTCTTCCGCCGAGATCGGAAACGATTGTTCCGGTTAGTCTTTCCCGAAACGCTGGGCAAGCTCACCGTTGTGTACTTGTGGAAAGGGTAATCAATGACTTTCCATGGAAAGTAGCTCGAACCTTGGTCAGAACCACTGACATCTCAAGAATACGTGTGCTGGACCTTTGCGACCGGGAACAGATTATAGAAAAAGGCACACTAGTTGGCACTTGTGAGGAAGTGGATTGGTTACGTCGGTGCCAATATCTATCGAGTGGGACCCCCAGCAAGGATTCAGAAACGAGAGTGACCACACTTTCGGAAGACTGTCGCAGTGTTCTCTCCCCGAACGAATTGGTCAAGGCGAAGAAGTTGTTACTCAAGTACGCCGATGTATTCTCGTCAAACGATGCTGACATAGGAAAGACTGGCTTAGTTCAACACAAAATAAACACAGGAGAGGAATTGCCTATCCGTCAGCGGCCAAGAACATTGCCGGTAGCACGTGAAAAGGAAGTGGAAACCATGATTGAGGGAATGGTGAAGGATGGTGTTATTGAACCTTCATCTAGTCCATGGTGTTCACCTGTGGTGCTGGTAAAGAAGAAGGATGGCAGCATGCGGTTCTGTGTTGATTACCGCCGTCTGAACGACGTTGCAAAGAAGGACAGCTATCCCTTGCCAAGAATTGATGACACGCTGGACATGCTTACAGGAGTAAAATGGTGTAGCACGCTGGATCTAAAAAGTGGCTACTGGCAAGTTGAAATTGACCAGGACAAGGAGAAAACTGCGTTCTCGACGGGAAAGGGTCTGTGGCATTTCAAAGTAATGCCGTGTGGGTTGTGCAATGCTGCAGCAACGTTTGAAAGGCTGATGGAACTTGTACTTACCGGGCTAATTGGCGATGCCTGTCTGGTCTACTTGGATGACATCATCATCGTGGGCCGTACGTTTGAGAAACACCTTGAAAACCTGGGACGTGTGCTCATGAAGATTCAGAGTGCCAATCTCAAGCTGCGTCCGAAGAAATGTTCACTATTCAAACGGCAAGTCAACTTTTTGGGGTATGTAGTGTCGGAAGAAGGTATCCGCACGGATCCAGAGAAAATCGCAGCTGTAAAGGATTGGCCGGTTCCAAAAGACAAGACGCAGGTTAGAGCATTTTTGGGTTTGTGCTCCTATTACCGGCGATTTGTGAAGAACTTTGCAGATATAGCCAAATAAGCTAACCGAGGAGAAGCGACATTTCTGCTGGGATGAAAGTTGTAATATCGCATTCCAGGAGGTCAAGGACCGTCTGTGCAAAACACCTATTTTGGGATACCCTGATGCAAGCAAAGAATTTATAGTTGACACAGACGCAAGTGATACAGGACTTGGCGGTGTGTTGTCTCAACGGAATGGTGACCAAGAGGTCGTGATAGCGTACTTCAGCAAGTCTTTGTCAAAACCGGAAAGGAACTATTGTGTCACAAGACGCGAATTGCTAGCTGTGGTAAAGTCGTTGCAGCATTTTAGCAAATATCTTCTGGGGCGAAAATTTCACTTACGAACTGACCATGCTGCACTATAATGGCTATTGCAGTTTAAAAATCCAGAAGGACAAGTTGCGAGGTGGAGTGAACTACTGCAGGAATACGACTTTGAGATCGAACATCGCAGCGGGAAATCTCATGGCAACGTAGATGCATTATCACGAAGACCTTGTCCTGAAGATTGCAAACATTGTACTAGGCAAGAGAGTAAGGAAGTGGTATCCGTGAGGATGCTCAGGGCAGACCACCTCAGCAACGAGTGAAAGGACAGCTTTCAACGTGTACAGCAGGAAGATCCGGACATCAAGCCGATCCTGGAATGGATGAAGACCAGTGCTCCCAAGCCCAAGTGGAGCGACGTCTCAGCGATGAGTTCGACCACTAAAAGCTATTGGGCCCAGTGGGACAGCTTGCTGCTTCAGGATGGAGTTTTGTGCCGTAAATGGGAAAATGTTCGGGGAGACAGCTGTCATTCACAAATGGTTGTCCCTAAAGCTAAAGTACCGGATGTTCTACAGCTGTACCATAATGATTATTCAGGAGGCCATCTGGGAGTTAAACGAACTCTACTGA
>JAUPFT010000019.1:23221080-23336080 GCA_036936625.1 Parnassius smintheus behrii | reverse complement strand
TTTTGAATTTTTGTGGAACATGAAAAAGGTATGTTTTTTTTACATGTATTTAAATAATACCTGTTATCATCACTGCCCATCACAGGTATCATAGTAAACTTTCGGAACTCTCGTGTTAGTGGACTTGATATGTCCTCGAGTTTTTTTCTCAACACGTTTTTTTTTGTCATCGAACACGTCAAGTCAGGATTTCAAATTGAATTGATTAAATTCATGTTTGTTTTATATTATGAAGAATTTTGCTAAGGTTCTTCGTATAAGTAAATTAAAGTAATCTCCATAAAGTCATGTTCTGATTTCTAGAAACTGAAAATTTAATATATTAAAAAAGACTTTGCGATTGGGAATAAGCAGAATTATAGCCGATCCGTAGTACAGTGGCTAAAGGTTTGGTCTCGGTGGTGCAGGGCCGTGGGTTCGAATACCACAAGGGTCTTGTACTACTAATTGTTTTAGTTCTGTGTGTCCATTCTTGTATTATTTATTTAAGCACCTTGTATTATTTATTTAATCACTTACCATCAGGTTAGCCGTATGCTCGTTTGCCCCCTCTCCTATGAAAAAAATAAATAATAAAATATACATATATAGATACAGCATATAAAAGGAGTATTGAAGATAATTCTGCACCCTGTTTCCTCCCGTAGGTTTCATAGAAGACGATTATGGGAAAGCCAGAAAGATCAGGATCGGGAGCAGCAGATACGAAGCAAAATTTAAAAGTTAGGAATTGCAGTTTTTGGTCATAAGCTAAGATCAGAAAAGTGACTATCGATTTAAAGCAGAACGATAGTTTATGTCGAGTAGCGTTGGTGGGTACTTTGTGATATATTGACATGGATAGCCGTGGAGCGTTGGTCGGACTGCCGTCATTAGCTGCGACGCCGCCATGCGTGACTGTTTACGATCCGTGACTCGCATCACCCCTTCACCCTAAACGCAGACACGTGTACGAATTAATACTGATTTTTCGTCGTAAATCCCATTGGTGCGCGCCGAATGTTCATTTCAGATGCTCCAGAATGCAGAATCGTCGTAATTTAATCGAAAACTTAATTGGTAGAGCCCCTCGCCTTGTTCCATTGCAAACAGAAAAAAATTACATTACTATAGTTAAATAAATAAGGGTTAGTATGAAATTGGTGTAACATTGTTTTTGTTCAGAATTGTATATACGGTAAATATTTACCACTCTATATCGTCCTAAGGGTGCTGTAAGGGACGGCAATGAGAAATAAACCAGGAGCAGCAGCGTGTTTCTAATAACAACTAGAAAAAAACTGCTCTTACAAACGTTTTGCCGACCGTAGCAGCTATGGCAAATATCTTCCCTATAAGGAAGTCTACGGGGAGGCCTATGTAAAGCAATAAACTTAACTTTGATGTCCTGTATTTTACTTATCTATATATTTAAAGATTTCTTAAATTTACAAAAAACATGTCGTGTCTCACGCAGATAATTGCGCTGGACAAAATAAAAATAACTTTGTCATGCAATATGCAACATGGCGGGTTTTAACAGGCAGACAACGAAGTTTCCGTCATGGTCATGTAGAAAGAATGAATGAAGAAAGACTGACAAAGCAAATATATGTTGGAGAAGTGAATGGAAGAGTCGGAAAGGGACGTCCTTGGCGAAAGTTTGTCGACCAAATTGGTGATATAAAAAATGGGCCAAATTAAGAGTACCCTTAACCGACGAGCATATATTTCGCGATGTTTGCTTCCGACATGTATTTCTTTCCATTCAAAAAATGTTTCATAAAATGGGACCGCAATAACTTAAAGGATGTTATTGCCGCTGTTGTTCAAGCTTGTCCGAAAACAAAATCTATAATAGCTGTTCTTACATGTTTATAAAATTTACGCGAGCACAACACATTGAATAAAACTATATTTAAGGATTTTATCGCGTTTAATTAACTATTTTAACTTATTTTTAATTCCCGACGGTTCGGGTACTTTACAGTCCATCTGATGGTAAGAATATGCTGTAGCCTATATATTATTATATATTTATTCATTAGGAATCAAAATGAAGATGCTTTGTCATTCATGAGGTCCAAGATGGAATGTCTCGCTTTTAATAAAAGGGATCTTCAGTTCTCTACACTCACCAACATAAAGCTGTCATTTTACGCTGGTATTCTGTGATAACGTGTCTGTATCATTGGTCGAATCATTTCGTGCAACAAATACAATATAGCTGCAGCTTGGGTCTACCACTAATAGATGATACTACCACATGGTGAATGATGAATTAAAAAGATCTACGAAACGGCTTTATAAGCTTGAGTCTTACGGTGTTTTAGAATGTCACATATCCTTACAATCACTGGACAAAGGGATGCGCGGCGTATTTTCATCTTTTTATAGACGGTATACAGTGAATAGAGAGAGATATTTAGTATATACCGATTGAAAAAAATTGCATGCATGGAGTGGATAGACTTTTACTAAGCGACGTTTTGCTATCACTGACTACATCGTCGAATTGATTAAAATGCGTACATTAGTAGGCCTCATCTATTTTGGAGTCCGTTTAGTTAGGTACTATACTGCAAATGAAGGCACGGACCTAGAAAAAAGGGCGGACAGAGTGTCGCTAAGAAACAATTGACGCACCGCAGTGGCGGCCGTTTAACTATGTGTGAGTAACTAAGCGGTAGACTTACTATGGTGTGCATCTGTGCGTGCTGGCTTGTTTGTATCAGCGAACTGACTTACTGTGGGTGCGTCAGTAACTGTTTTAAGAGACGGCGGAGGTCCATGACTGAAGGGTATAATGAGTCAGAATAATTGCAGGTTATGGGGCATTCCATTTTAGTACGCGTGACAACGTGACAACATATCTGTTGCCTTCGTTGTTTGAAACTTGCTACAGATGTCTACAGATTGCACTTATCAAGTGCACTGAACACTTATATAAACATATAATTGATTAATTTTATGTATGAAACAAATAAAATAATTAAAAAATAAAATTTACTTGAGCATTACCCTCTTTCTTCATTAACTCATGACAGTCCATTGTTCTTTCAAATCGTGACGTTTAAGGCAAATCAACGGGAGATGTTCAAAACATGAACTTTTTCTGTTTTGTCTTTGTCCGTTTCGATGGATTAAATAGATGTCTCGCATCATTGGCACTACTCCCCGTTGAGTTGCTGGTCTGGATATTTAACGTCTAGCGTAAGCGATGTGGCTGTAATACCGCCTTACAATTTTTCTGTGATATATATATATATATATATTCCTTAGTGGCATCTACGATCCAAATAGGTCTATTGTCTGAAATGGATTCTCTTAAGCCAATTATATAAAATGGCAGATTAAAAACGACAAATTAAACTTCTATTAAAAAAATATTCCGTTAAATTTTAGTTTAATTATTCTTGTATGTTTTAAAAAAGTCATAAGCAGTATACGGGTTCTTTGAATTAATGATTTTTAATGTACGTCGTATGACAAAAGTCACTTTGGCCATGAATAATGCCATTGTGACATTTCCCTGGGAGTGTTTTCTTCTCTGCACTGAAGTTGAGTGGAGATAACACGTTTTATGACGAACAATACATGTTTATAAAATTTGCATACCTTCATTCGCACTCTTCTGCGACCATTACCTTTCCATTTGGTAAATAATTTAGAATCCCTCCAGGACAGCAACCAAGTATTAAAAGTGATGGGTCCCCGAGGTTTAATATTAGACTCCCCTCGTATTAAATTCTCTGCCACGCGAAATTCCCAAATGCACACGCTGAATATTTTTTGCACATGTTCATATTTTCACTTTTGTATTCTCATTCGACACAGAATGTCACTTAAGTTGCCGTAATTTAGATTTGTTCCTAGAATTACAAATTCCCAATCGGTGGCACGTATCATATCTTTCATGTTGTATTGCTACACATTTCCATTGCTCAAGGGAGATCGATAACAGAAATTCAAAGTTCTACTTCTAAATGTCACTAACATTTCAATTTAATAACTAATATCTAAAATATAGGGCTAAAAATATTTTTTTGAAATAAGTAAAATCCGCATCAGTTAAGTCTTGAGGGAAAAAAGTTATGCGGAACATTTGAAAATTATTATAGTATAATAAGCATACGCATGGAGTTGAATAATCGAGCTCATTGTATATGCATCAAATTCACAGAACAAAACTAATCTAAAGCTTGGGGCAATAAAAATGTCTCTCTTCCCGCCACCCTTTTAAAAATAAATGAACACAAGGTGTAATCTCGGCGATTCTTATTATAAAATTTTGTAACTTAAATAATTCACATATTCAAACACTTTACTTTACAGCATGCCACGCCGGGAGAGTAACGACCCTTATTATTTTGAGATGAATATTCTACGGTCAAAAAGAAGATATCAAAATAAATGTGATTTTCCCGATGTTTGTTCTATGTATGGATATTGCGTACTTGTAAACCTCGTTCTTTCTGTTCATTGATCGAATTTGTATACTGTTATATAAGCTCATTTTGTTCTCGAATACATAGAAAAGATTGAAGAAGCTGAAAGCGAACAATTTCTCTAATAATAATAAACGTTGATTTATCAAAATTAAATCTCTTTGTAAGCAAAGTAATCAAATTTATCAGTCACACGGATCTTAAATTCATTGCAGAGAGCCCTGTTTGTTTTATTTTAATAAATCTAATTACTCGTAAGTCTTTTAATATTGTTTATTCAAAACTTATTTTGTATTAACATTGCTTTTTATTCATGAATTGTATTCGATTTATGCTGAGACAAGTGTTGTCTTAAAGGGCTTCCTTTCTTATTCAAAGACATGTTCAGACGCTCCCTTCCCTACAACTCGTAGAAGACGGACAAATATGCTCCGACATCCCCTGTCTTGGGATAACAGAGGTATTGTTTGTTCTTCGTATTTTTATAGAGCCCCATAATAAAACGTTTGCATTTTACATTTTTGGCGGTCATAAATAAAAGTACTCGTGTAAAATTGCATTTTAAGCGATTCTAAATGTATACCTACCGTTACCTATGAAAGGGACGGCTCTTGGGCTTTTTATTGTGGAAGGAAATTAAAGTTTTCAAATAACGTTTGGGTCTGGACGAGATTATATTGCTGGGATACGAAAAGTTTGAAATTTATGGCGCTTTGTAATACGTTTTTACGTAAATATTAAGTACCGAGGGTAAAGCTGTGCAACGTATGTTTTTACGTACGATTATATTTTGTCGACTATTAACTATCTACAAATAAACAGATAATAAATTACGTAAATAAATTGCTAGGTCCCGTGTCCAGCGCCGCCTGCAGCGAACGAAACACGACCGAAGTTGTAACAGGGGTTCAAGTGAAATTAAATTACGAGATGACAAAATGAGTTACGCCCTTTCCTACAGATTAACAAACAAAAACTGATGGCATGAGGGTCACGCTTGTTAATGCTGTTAGAGGCAAATGACTCTATTCTTCTACAATTTAATGCTACAATTTAAGCGCGAGCATTGTTCTTGTTCATCCGGTCCGCGATTTAGTTTCGCGCTTTTATCATCGTCCATTTGAATGGTGAGCGTGAGTGCGGGTCTCGATGTTTTTGGCAACTCAACGCTTCACTGAATCTGATTTGATAACGCAACAAACTGAAAAGGTATGCAGCTAAGGCTACAATTTAAGGCTATTTAAAGATTTAAATTTGCCAAAAAAGAGTGTTATAAATTCTGAAATATTGATAATTACTGACTTTAACGAAATAACTTCCAAGTGTTTAGAAGAATAATATTCATTAGTGTATACTATGTATAATTATTAGTGCACCAGTTAGAGATCATGCCATTTCTAAACGACTTGACCGATTGAGGTCATATTCACATGCCAGGTTTGTTGTGTAGGGGCTATTGTTCATAGTATGTTCATTCTATGTTAGAAACTGACGTTATTAAGAAGTTATTAAAAAAATTACGAAGTTTTTAATCTGAAGTTAATAAGAAAATTTATATTTATATATTTTATATATTCCTAATATATAATGGTCTAGAAAACAAAAATGGTAATCACTAAGTATTTTCTATTAACGCTGCATTCTGTATTCTCAGAAAGGGAAGAGCCTGCTGAGATAGCTAGTATATAGTTATATAATAATAATGTCCTCCAGACTGAATTTCGGCCACGGCGGCCTGATATGTGTATGTATATGTATATACGTGTGTGTATGTATATGTATATATATATATATTGTAAATTGCAAACTAATTTTAATATACCTACGATTATATGAAATAAAATAACGACTAAAGAGTCGTATTAAGTTAAAGTATATGTTTCGTTGTAAATAAATACATTCAATTAGCTAAACAATTACTTAAAAACGTAAAGCTTAGTTACTTAATTAATTGTTAAGACTAAAATACTGTTGTCACAACACTGGGAGAGGCTATCCCTAAGATACAGACTTGTCTAGTTTGGGGATCAGAGTCTTCACTTATTATTGTACTTTTATTTGAATAAATGATTATTATTATTATTATTATTATTATTATTATTATTATTATGTGGGGTATCTATATAGTTTTCTCATCTGGTTGGGATGTATAAATATATAATTATAAATGAAAATGAAAATGAAAAGATAAATATACATAAATATCAATAAAATAAAATAAATACAAAAATACAAAAATAAATAAAAGCCCAACCAGATGGAAGCCCTCGGCAGGGGAGACCAAACGGCCAAGGGTTAGGGGGAAAGGGAAAGAAACCGGCGGACGATGCGGGCATTATCAAGGAGCACCGCCTTCTGCATTTGAGCCCGGAGCGGTCCGTGACGGAGTCCCAGTCGCCTCAGATGACCAGAGAGGCTAACTGGGATTAGCCCATTTGCAGAGACGACTACAGGAATAATTTCGGTCGGCAGACCACCCCACATGTCGGTCACCTCGTGAGCCAGGTCCAGATATTTTGATCGCTTATCTGTTTCGGCTTTCACGAGGTTCTCGTCATACGGGATGGTAATATCGACCAAAAATATCCTTGACTGTGCCCGGTCCATCAGCACAATATCAGGCTTATTCGCAAGAATAGTCCTGTCTGTGATGATGGCCCGGTCCCAGTAGAGTCTGGCGCGGTCATTTTCGAGCACGGCTTCCGGCAAGTACTTGTAATACGGCAATTTCCGGTCCACGAGACCGTATTTCAGAGCGAGCTCCTGGTGTAGAATTCTGGCTACTAGGTTGTGCCTGTGCAAGTACTCAGAGTTAGAAAGCGCCGAACAACCGGAGATGACATGCCTAAGTGACTCACCGGGATGGCGACAAGCTCGACAGACGTCGACTTGTCGCCATAATAATAATAATAATTATTATTATTATTATTATTATTATTATTATTATTATTATTATTATTACTCAACGGAGGGTAGCCATCAGCGCAGGACAGGATTATAGTGCCCAAGTGTATGCGCAAGCACAGGTGCACTCTCTATTCCCTCACTCTCATTTTCCGATGGGACGGTAAACCGACATGGTTATATTATTACGTTTATATAATTATATTATAAATACTGCTACATTACTTTTCGAGTCATACTGTTTACGAGACGGCATGGAGTTTATGTGTTTGTTTACATCGTTTCGTGATTACTTGTTTATTGTTAAAGAAACAAACTTTCTTTTTAACAATTTGGGTTCCTGCTGTGTGGAAATTATTGCACCATACAAAGGTTTTCAAAGTCCAAAAAAGTGTTAATGCTCGATGTGTGTTGCTTGGGTTAAAGTTCTGGATTTCCATTGGTCATGCCATGCAATGGGCAATTGCCGATGGCCATTATTAAGGATAATAAATAAGTATTTTTAATAACAACATTTTATCATCAAAGTTTTGAAAAATCATCACCATCAATACCGTCATTACAGACCTTCACAAGTCCGCTGCTGAACATAGGCTTCCACAAGGAATGCCACAAACACGATCCTAAGCCACCTGCAATTGCATCCACCGACTTAGTTCGTCTCTTTCCAGGTCGTCACTTCATCATGTAAGAGGTTGCCCTATATGTCCATTCCAGTATATTTGTGGCGGCACTGTCGACGCGCCACACATGAAACACACCGAAGCCTAAATCGCGCTATCAAAGTTTCCAATCATAAACAGTATATATAGAATAGCTCCGAACTATCATATGGAGCGATGGCCGCTCCCCGGGCACAACACTTTGCCAGGCGGGAGATCTCTCCTTTTCCTTCTACGGCCACAGTGGTGACCAACTAACGTGATCTGAACACGCAACCAACAACCTTCGGAAATTACAACTTCAAGCCTTCGTCATTATCCTTAAGAACTCCTACCATTCACTACTGAGAATCGTCTTTTGCAGTCTTCAGTTCCTGCAAACCTGTCCAACTAGTCTTCATCTCGACTCACCGTAGATTTATAAGGCAGACTTCTGGCACTTGCTCCGGTACATCGTACTCGCCGGCATCACTTGTTAGTGCGTAGTACGGCATGCATTACACATCGGCATATCATTCGCACCGGTGTCACTTGCCCTTACGCACACAGCATGCATTCCCCACCGGTATTAAGGACGCACCAGCAATTGGACTGCACTGTCGAGGGGGGTGATGTGGTGGCACTGTCGTCACGCCACACATGAAACACACCGAAGCCTAAATCGTGTTATCAGTTTCGAATCATAAACAGTATATATAATAACATAACAGCTCCGAACTATCAACGGAGTGTCGGCCGCTCCCCGGGCACAACACCTTGCCCGGCGGGAGATCTCCCCTTTTCTTTCTACGGCCACATATTTCTGTCCCACTGGTCATTGGTTCTTGAAGCTAAATGGCTAACACATTCCATAGTCTGTTGAGCAATAGAGAACCAATATTTCAGCTTTGCTTTGAGGCATTTTATCTTAGTCCTCAGATGTGATAACGCATCTGTGATCTTTGACCTTCTTTATTTGTAGTTGGTTGCAGGCACCCATGGACTCCATTAGTCACTTAACATCAGGTGTACTGTAAGTAAAGGTTAATATTACCGTACTGCAAAATATTTTACATGAAAGTGCTCTAGGGTTATTATAATGAAGTCAATATTTTTGAATATAAAGAGATATAAATTGTTATTTGATTGCGCATGCAGTGAAAGGACTATAATAACAGAGCTCTATGAATGATTAGCAACAGAGTGGATTTCAACCTACTTGCAAGTTTTAGTGATCTACATGTTTTATGAGTTCCCTATGCCGGCAAGTCAGAAGTTTTATACCTCTGTACTTTTGTGTAGTGTTTGTGTTCAGTTTTTACTAACAGTGCATGTAAGAAAAATCGAACGTGTAATATATGACTCTGAGTCTGAAAATGATTGGTTTATAATAATAATAATAGAATATTTAACGTTTTGCTGGTTTTAGTTATGGTGAGGTATCATATGTTTATTAGTTATGTGGGTTAGAATTCCGGGTCTGGTCAAAATCAGTTATTGGTGTCAGTTTCAGATGAAGTAAAAAAAGGTAGATACCGCACTTAGAACAAGAAATTGTAACCAATTTTATAACTTTGTGTGAGTCAGAGAAGTATTGCCAATTTTTTTTTAAAAGTCCCTGAAAATCGAGATACAATACTACAACTATAAGAGTAATAAGCGATGCGAATGCGAAAGTATATCTGTCTGCTTTGAATAAATTATTATTATTGCTCCTATTTTTATATATTATTTTATATATTGGTTATTGCCCCGCTTGCCCCTAGAGTTTTAGTCGCGAGCAGAATTCTCCCCCACCCATCTCTCAGAATACGAGGAGCAGCCTCAGCACCCACGCTCAGGAAGAGTAAAGTAGCTTGGTCATGGATGCTCAGCGAGGGATTCTCCGTCACCAGGAGTGAGAGTACCCTACCTTAGGTGGAATTGGTCCTCCAGCCCAAACGAAACGCAGAGGAAAACCTCTACTTCACGCAGGTATTCTGTGAGATCGTGGTACCACTCCGGTTTCAGCTGGCCAATCCATGCGACATCAATAGCCGCTGCGTGGCTCTACCACTGTCAAGTCAAGAGGATGGCTGCCATTTTGGTTCATTTTAGCTCAGTCTTATAGCAGTTACCCTTCATTTTTTTATAGGATTGGGTGACAAACGAGCACACAGTCCACCTCATGGTAAGTGGTAGCTGTGGCCCATAGACATCTAAATATATCCTCGATTACGAATCAAAATGCAGATGCGTTGTTACCCGTGAGGACTAAGATGGATTGCCTCGTTTCCAGTAAAAAGGGTCTGGTCCTTCCCCGGTCGAGCCGACCCATTCGTGCTATAACTATACTACTAATAGTATAACTGCAGCATGGCTCTACCACGTAAAAGATTCAAGTCTTATTAAAATATTCGTTGGTAGCCTAAAATCATAAATATTTTTGATAGTAAAATAGTTTATAAGTACTCAACAAATAAAACAGAAACATCAGCGACTTAAAAAATTAAATGTTTACCTTGACTTCAATTTGATGTAACATAATAACAACTAATAAAATATGCTGACTACATGTATTTTTGAAGGCTTGAAGTATGTGGGTTTGATTGAAGGTGAATGTTAGTGAAGTTATGCTTTGAGTATTAAACTAACTGGAGAAGCCTTGCGCGTTAATTCCTAAACAAAAAGTCTGTCAATATCAGGGGGGCGCAAGAAAACACACTACTGTATACTTCACTACAAATGCAAAATTTAATCGCGTCACTATATACACACACTACAAAATTTGTGTTTGTGTTCATTGCATTTACGCAAATCATCAAATTGTACACGTGTCGATACACTGGTGCCGCTGTCTACATGCGTAAGCAATGTAAGGCGAGGACTATGTCTATATTTTTATCGATAAACAAGTCATCACAGTCCGCATAAGTTTAGCTTTGGTTGTACGTGATTTTAGTGCAAATGGGATCTGCTGTAGCAGGGAATATATAGCCATTTGGACGTGGTCGATGAGTCAGTCTGTGTCGGCATTACGGCTATGCGACCTATAGAAGCATGGACCGTGCGGATGGTCGTCGCTGTCTACGCGTAGCCAAAAGTTCTAGAGCCTCGGCCGTCTCCGTAAATATCGGCCAGAGAGGACGCCTGATTTTCAGCCAAAATAAGCTAGGTCGGTCTCGCTATTTCCAGATGGTAGTGGACGGCGTTTAGATTCGAATGAAGTCCCCTGATGTTGCAGAAACTCACGGTAGCGCATTTTTTATCTTGAGCCTTAGTTTTAAGTTTGTAAGTCAAGTTTAGACGGCTCCGTGGCGCAATGGCTTAGCAATGATTGGCTGCGCTGGGGGCCGCCGGTTCAAATTCCGCACAGAACACAAATAATTGTTCCGGGTCTGGATGTTTGTCCTTGTGCGATTTATGTTTGTAAGCTGCTTCCACGATACAGGAGAAAATCCTAGTGTGGAGGTAACGTTTCTAAAAAAAGATAAAAAAGAAAAGATAAAAGATAATTCAATCATTTATCAGTCGTATCCTTTTGCGACGGTTAATTTTTGATAAGTTTATACGAAACTATTAGGTAAGTGGATAAGATATAAAAAAATAATTATAAACATTTCAGTATTTAATAGAAACACAAAGTCTAAAAATTTGTAACCCTCTCTGACCGCAAAAACGTGCGCTGGTTACGTTTGGGTCATACAAAATTTTCCACGGTGCGCGATCGTGATCCAATTAATATTAAAAATGACCATAGCCGTCTGATGCACGAAGGGCTTTATTGTTATGTAAATTTGTGCAAACTTCGTAGCCAGACGTAGGCATGACTAATTGTTAATTCGGGTAATGCGCTTACGAGAGTGGGACACCGCAGCCCATCCCGCGCCGATGTATGTAATAAAGGATTACTCGCCTGACCTGACCGCTGCACTCCCCGCCGCCTCCTGTTTACTTTCTAGTGATCGGAACTAAGCACACAAAACGTAATCCTTTTAACTTTTTCTCTGATATACAAAGACTCGACTTCGAGTTTTCGGAAATGTAAATTTAAACCATTTAAATTTTGCGATGGACACATATATATTTTTTTTTCTATTATAACTAACGATGTTTTTATACATTTTCTATCTAAATACAGCAGTAGATGAGTTTCTTATTGAGCATCTCTATCGATTTTTTTAATTTCTAATTTTAAATTACACTTTATTTCTGTAAAATTGTGCAAAGTTGACCATATTAAAAACATTATTAGAATTATAATATCATTATTTTCCTTTCCATATAGCTATGTTCTTTTTGATATTTATTAGAAATGTAGAATACTCACTGTTTTAAAAAAATAAACCTCACTTTAATAAAAAAAAAACTGGCACGACAGTCACACGAGTAAAGAAGCTGTGCTACAATGTAACCAGAGCTAGGAGCTTTAAGCGTGGGTAATTATTTAATGGAGACGAAGTCCGCAGGCGGCGTGCAAGCCCGCCGTGAAATGAGATATTACATGCCCCACCGAAACATTTTGTATGCCCTCATTTGATTGATACAGTATTTTTTCACGCTTTAGTTATAAAAAATAGAAATATAACTAATAAAAATTGTATGTTTTATTTGTATTTTCGATAATATTTACTCAAGAGAAGAATTAAAGCTCGTGCTACTGAAAAGTCGTTTTATCAGTCGACCAGAAAAGCAGACGATAAAGAAATAATTCTAAGCTTTTCCGGGTTTAAATATAAAAATAGTAATTATTTTACAATTCAAATACGGTATAAAATTATTTGTAGGTACTGTTATACTGATTTTAATTATTTTAAAGTTAAATATAGAAAAGTAGAATATTTTTATTGGTAAAGAGGTATTCCATCTTAATCCTCAGGGATGACGACGTATCTGAATTTCAATTATTATTATAGGATTAAGTGACTTAGATATACACGTATGATCATTACGTTTTACCGCAGTGAGAAGAGTAATGTTTTAAGTCTTCAATGATTCTTTTAATAACAGTCCTTTTCGAGTAATTGTGTACTCTTTAATCAAATTTTTATAAGCAACAGCACATAAATATGATCTAAAATTTCTTTTTTGATATACTATTAATGGTGGTATATGTAATATGAGTAAATTGCATCATAAGCTATTATGAATATTGTTTAGCATTCCGTGCGGCAGTTAGTTGTGGCGTTACGAGGATGGAAGGTATTTGACAAATTTGCAAACTTCCAGCTTCTAATCTTCGGTCTGCCAGAGACAAACTACTTGCAACTCATCAAGCGCTAGTTGCAACTTACTATGTTAACCTGATTTCTAGATTAGAGCATATTAATTTACATTTATTAACGGACAGATAAACTTATTCCAATTATAAATGTTTACTTGAATTATAGTATAATATGCATAGAAAAGCTGCAGTTTGTTACTGACCACTGATAATTATTAAACTTTAGATTAGAATTTTTTTAAATTGGTTGGTTTATTCGTTAAGAAAATCAACTCTTTTTAAAACTAGTAAATGATGTAAATATTTTATCCATCATCTATATATAAAAGAGTATGTCCCGAGTGACTGACTCGTCTATCAACACAAAACCCAAACCGCTAGTCGTAGAAATCTAAAATTTGGACAGGTTTTAATTTCGGTTAAAATTTCCAATATGGACCATCGATTTCAAAGCCCATATTTTTTTTGTAGATAGTACTCACTAAAAGAAAGCGTTTTGCAAAGTTTTAGGTTGCGGAAACTTACGGTTCATGAGATATTTTTTTAAACTTTTCATACAAATTGCCAAATAACACGCAATTACACCAACTACAAAATGAATTTGACAAATCATTGATGTCAAACGTAAATTAGTGTAGGGTTCCGAATATTTTGAAAGTATCGATACGTACTCGATACCAAGTATCGTATCAAAAGTATCAATACTACTTGGTATCGAGTACATTTCGTTAATTTTGGAGACTAGGGGGGTAAGAAGCCGGGAAGTTGTGCTCCGGCGCTCCGTGGCAGCTCCGGCGCTGCGGGATGAGCAGTGCCTCCACCCTAGCGTAGGGAAGCACAGGCACTTGGGCTCGCCTTCGCAGCTTCGGCTTTTTGGTCGCCTTCGGCGACCAGCCTCAGCCGCTACGGCGATCTCGGTGCCTGCGCTTCCCTACGGCGGGCGGGCACTGCTCTCCCTCCGCGCCTCCGGGCTCTTATATACACTCTAGGGGTAGGGCAGACAAGACCACGTGGATAATGGGGTGCTCTGATTCGGTTCTGGGTACTTTTTGAATATTAAATAAGTAAGTCAATAAGTAAGTAAACACTTTATTGTAGTAAGAATTAGATAATACAGAAAGTTGCAAACAATAAAATAAAATTACAAAAGCTGTACTAATTAAGAAATACAAACAAGTTGCAAACAATGAAATACAAGTACCAAGGTGGAACTTAAATAGAGTAAACTTTATTCTACTTTATATACATGTATAATTGCACTTATCAGCTCTTCCTATGCATCTAATTGTTTTGTCATAATTTTTCGTCTCCAAAATTAACGAAATGTACTCGATACCAAGTAGTATTGATACTTTTGATACGATACTTGGTATAGAGTAGGTATCGATACTTTCAAAATATTCGGAACCCTTCACTAACTGACGTTTAACATCAATCATTTGTCAAATTTATTTTGTAATTGCGTGTTATTTACCAATTTGTATGAAAAGTTTAAAAAAATATATCTCATGAACCGTAAGTTTCCGCAACCTAAAACTTCGCAAAACGCTTTCTTTTAGTGAGTACTATCTACAAAAAAAAATATGGGCTTTGAAATCGATGGTCCATATTGGAAAGTTTAGCCTTAATTTCTTCAAATTCATATACCCTTAAAACCAGGATGCAAGTTTGTCTGAAAATATTGTATTACCTAACAAGTTGGACGTAGAAATTTGGAAATAGGTTCCTTTCAGTAATGAGTGTGATACCTACATAAGTAGGTATCCATTAAGAAAGGATTTTGGACTATACAACTGCTAAGAGGGTGAAATAGGGAGTAACTGTTTGTTAGAATGTTTTTATTTCACGGGGCGATTGACTTGAAACTTTCTGAAAATAAAATAAATGATCCATATTTGGAGATTTATCATAACGACGTGGGGACAGGGGTAAATCAAATTTCTGTGACAGACACGTGTTTCAGTATATTTGACAATTTTTCTATACGAGTTAAATTAAGAATTCTTATTTTGATAAGCTTTCGATTAGAAACTAAGTAATAAGTATTTAGGGATTTTTGGATACTCTATCCATGAGTGAAAATAGGGGATGGAAGCTATTATAAAATTGTAGACTTTTTTTGCTATTCTAAGTCTGCGCTTAACTACAATTCCAACTGGTGTGACTAAATAGTGATGCAACGTAAGGTGGTAAAGCGCAATGACTAAACAAAAACCTATTCACTCTTGCCTTGAACAAAAAACTATTTTGATGCAGTTTTTAGTCAATCAAAGTAAAAATAAAACAAAATTAAATAAATAAAGTAGGTATAATAGGCAGTAGCTCTGGAAGCAATTTCTTCCTGTCGACCTCAATGTTCAAATAATTGTTTTTTTTATAGTATAAGGGTGAAGAGCCATCACACAGCCACCTGATAGTATGTGGCTGTCTAGCCTTACAGACATCTACATCCGTTTTTTAATTCTTAATTGAGGATAGATATCCTCAATTAAGAATCAAAAAACAGATGCGATGTCATCCCTGAGGACTAAGATGGAATACCTCGTATCCAGTAAAGAGGGTCATCATTGAGCTGTTATTTTTGGCTGGTATTCTGTAAGAGCATGGTCCATCTACGTTCGAGTCGACCCATTCGTGCTATAACTATAATCTATCTGCAACACGGCTCTACTACTGTAGACGTGGCTATGCGGGAGGTACACAGATTATAGATGGATTTCCGCAAAGTAACGCCTAATTCTATTAATTATAGATTATGGAATTAAATTAATCATGAGATGATTACAGTTAAGGAACATATGATATATACAGGAAAGGACGGGAAGTATATGGGGAAATAATAAAAATTTCAAGAAACATAAGCTTTGAGTAGATTTTCCAACGCTCTGTTGGCGCAGTTTAGGAGCAATAAGTCCGAGTTTTGGCACCGATTTATTACTGTAGATGAAACTAGATGAATACCGGCGCATGTGTGGGGATACGCTTTTAATGCGCCTATATTAAGTTTTAATTTGCGCTAGCCAGTCCATAGGTCCGCAGATGAACATCCCATCAAAGTCTCACATAATAATATTTGAAAATTTTATTTGCCATGTGGTGTTGGTTTAAAGAAACCCAAAGTGTAAAAAGAAGCCCGTGGGTGTTGTAAGGGAGGACAATGAGAAATGCTGAAAGAGCATTTGGCTTCGAATGGATTTTTATAAAATAAGGGTGACAAACGAGCACACAGTTCATCTGGTTAAACATTTACATCTATCCTCGTTAAGAACCAAAATGCAAATGCGCGCCAAAATTATACGCCCGAAACAAAAATACAGGGGAACTAGCTACAAAAACAGCAAAACAGTTTTTTCGGCTGGGAAAATGTTGGCGACGGTTTTTTGGGATAGTCATGGAGTAATTTTATTAGAAAAAAAGAAAAAAAAAGAAAAAAAAGAAAAGAAAAGAATCTTAATCAATTATGTTCAAAAAGGATAAACCATTACAGGAGCATATTACGCATTACTACTTAACAAACTGAAGGCAGAATTTGCGGTAAACGGCCACATTTGTAGAAAAAAATTTCTGATTAACCATGACAACGCGCTGTCTCACACCTCAGCGATTGCCATGGCGAAAATCCACGAATTACGGTTTGAACTGGTTGAAAACCCGCCTTACTTACCAGATCTAGCCCCTAGCGACTTCTTTTTGTTACCTCATCTAAAAATTGCGACGACAGAGATTTTCGTCAAATGAGGATGCAATCACCTTCATGAACAGTTATTTTGCAGAAAAAAACACCGAGTACTATTTGGACGGAGACAAACACAAGGAGACTATATAAAAATAAAAATAAAATATCTTGTATCTTTTTAGGTCGGAAACTTTTCAGACCACCCATGTATATTTAGGTATGTACTCATTTTCAAAAATACTCCTTGCTTAATATATCGATATAGCCTACATAAATATTACTTTTGGTATGAATACTACTGTTTCTATACGAGGAAGTTTGTTATACTTAGAATTCTTCATCAATGGAGTAAAATGGAAGACATTACACATATTTCTTTACAGTTAACTTACTAAAAGAACTTTTTAATTAATTATATTTCATCATATAACTATACGTCCTGTACAAGCTCTGTTGTTACGCAAATAAATTCAGATTTAAAATTAAAATCATTTACATCCTCTTAAACTTAAAATATACTCATGATACAAACTATGTTAAGACTAAGTAGACTTTTATATTTTCTCGTACATTCGTCCTAAAAAATATTCTGAAAATGAAATAATTCGTAAGAATTACATGTGTTGCATCACCGTTGGCATAACATATATAATGTATAACATGCTATTTTATCACTTAAAACAAGTTTAACACCAACGTGTGGTATGCTATTAGCAATTCATACGAAATCACACCTAATAATAGTAATCAGGCGTTTCGTTATGAAAGAAAAATCACATTTTGTCGACAGGCGAGGCGGTGCCAAGCACAGATTTCGTCGGCAATGTATCGTGAAATTAGTTTAGTGGCACTATATAATTACGCGCCCTCACTTTTTATAGTCCCTTGGACGTCGGGTGCAAGACCCTTATAAGGGAGACTTCCCACCCTAACTCTGTTATGACGAAAATGTCAACTCGGTATGCGACTTGATAGATTGACACTATTTTAAACATCTTTTTAGGGCCTTTTATATTTTTCTTACTATTATGTTGTTATAAACTTGTAAAGGTATTGATGAAATGTTTATTTTATATTTCATTAACTGATGTGAAAATTAGTGTTAATATAAAAAAGGTTGAGTAATTTGTGAATTAGTAAATTGTTGTCTTGTTCTATATTCAATAACTCTTCATTTGAATTATTGACTTTATAAATTCAATGTTATATATTTTAATAGCAATAATCAAATTAAAATTTATAGTTTTTCTCAATCAACTGTTGGATATAGGCATTTTCAAGAATGGTAGCCATCACTTTAAGGTATTTTAATTTGATTACAACCTTTATTTTCACAGATTAAATTACACACACGTGGTGTACGTTATGCTGCTATTCATCGTCAGTTTGTAGAATTTATAATCGGTAATTTCAAATGATATTCATGACAAATATAGGGTCCGTGGGACGCTTGCGGTCTCATTTTTTAATTATCAGTGTGCTTTTGGTGCAGGTGAGGTAAACATTTGGAAAAATGTTTACTGATTTTCAAAACGCATTTTCATATTTTTTTCAATATTTATCTCTCTGTAGTAATCAAAATGCGAACGAAATTAAAACTTCATGCTGCACCCGTTTCCGGAACTGAAAAAACAGACTTTAAAGTCTATAAATACATTGAAAATTGGCGTGAAATCTGTATGGAAAAAAAATTAAAATGAATGTATGTTGCACTGTACAGTTTTCTGACTCCCTAACAAGATTTTTTTAGGAGTGAAAAATGAGCACAACTTTAGTCCGATAATTAGCGGATACTGTAGTCCATTAATTATCTATTAAGAATCAAAATGCGGACGCGTTGTCACTATTTAGAACTGATATTGAAAATTTCGTTACCAGGGTATCTGGTGCTCGTTACTCCCTACACAAACAAAACAGCATAATACTTCTATTTTACGCCAGTAGTCTGTGCAAGCGTAGTCCTTTACGCAAGCTGACCTATTCGTGCTGCAACGATAAATATATTAAACTGCGGCTTCACAACGCATAAAAAGCCTTTGAGAATCATACGTAGCATTTTTACTACTATTAAATGTGGTGGTTCACGAAAATGCTTGAACGGCGGAAATTAACTCTTGATGTAATCTTTCCAAAATGACTCTCTTTTTAAGCAACCTAATAAAATATATGTATGTATGCATTTAGGTATGTTTGTATGTATGTCACGCTATATATTTGATGTTTTTTTTAAATAAATAGATTATACTTTACGAGATATCCCACTATTTTAGAAAAATATCCACACAGGTGGCAAAATGGAGGATGAAATTATTGAAATTATTATATTCCTAATATTTATATTTTTATAGGATAGGGTGACAAATGAGCACAGAGTCCACCTGGTTGTAAATGATTGCGGTGGCTCATAGACATGCTGCAGTATGGCTCTACCACGTATAAAAGTAAAAAAAACTAGTAAAATTGCGAGTTTTAAGAACTAAAAGAATAAAAGAATTTCAAAATCTAGTTACACTGTCTTAGCATCAACCTATGAATGTGAAATCGTTTCATTATTTTTACGAGTAGTTCTTTGATGTCGCCTTTTATTTTTTATTAAAAGTATAAGCAGAGCGGCTCGAATCGTCGACGACCGAGTGCTTTCCGATTGGCTTGATTCACTGGTGCTGCGAAGAGATGTTGCATCTCTTTGCGTATTTTATCGCATCTACCACGGAGAATAGGCATCTGAGGAATTGTTCGAATTGATCATAGCCGCCAAATTTCTTGAACGCGCTACGCGGCAAACCTCTCGATACCATCCATACCATCTGGATGATTGGCGGTCCACCACCGTACGTTTCACTAGGAGTTTTCTTCCGTGTACGCCCTGTCTTTGGAATAATTTATCGCTAGCGAATTTTCCGGACCGGTACGACCTGGGGACCTTCAAGAAAAGAGCTTACTCCTTTCTAAAGGGACGGCAACGCACCTGCAATTCCCCTGGTGTTGCGGTTGATCATGGGATGCGGTAGTCACTTAACATCAGGTGAACCGTATGCTCGTTTGCCCCCTCTTCTATATAAAAAAATGTTTGAAATATATTTACACTTTTAGAAATTATATTATATAAGAAATAAAAAGAAAGGGGATGTACAAACAAAACTTCAGCAAGTTGCAAGATACATTTCATAAATTTATTATATAAAACCTTAACACTACTCTTGAATTTTTAACTTACACAGTATAGTAACATGTGGGATTTACAGAGCTATTCGATTAGTACAGACAATAATAAGTAATTTAGCTATAATTATTGCGCAAGATTATCCCTAGAGACGGGAAATCGTTTTATAATAACTAGAATACTTAAGTACCGAATCTTAAGTTAATACATAATTTAGTATAATAAACGATGAAGCTCAGATATTCCTTACCAATTTATATCTATTTCGATCCATGTATGTACATCATGATATGAAATCTGATTATAATATAATTGTAAGCAAATTTAAGAAAGTATCTTTGAAGCACCTATTTATTATAACATTAAGGATATCCGCCATGAACGGGACACGAGATAGTTTGCCTATTTAACAAAACAATAATTTAATGAAACTATTCTTACGAATTATCGTAGACTGAGCTTATTATAACATCAGAACTTCAAGTACCTCAGTTCCGTGACCATCGGTGTGGAAAAGTACTATAAAGTCGATAATATAAAAAAGGTTAAAATTAAACGGACACAAGACTGTATTTACAATTTGTTTTATAGGATAATTAATAGAATCAGGTGTTACTTTGCGGAAATCCATTATAGTAAAAATATAAATTACTTCGCAATCTTCCGCTAAGTACAATGATGTGTCTTACCTGGAATAGTGGTGTTGGAAGTAGTGGTGCCGGGAGTAGTGGTGTTTGGAGTAGTGGTGCTGTGACTAGTGGTGCCGGAGTTAGTGCATGCAATTGAGGGAGGGCGGGAGGTGCTCTTCAATCCAGGTAAGATACATCATTGTATTTAGTTAGCGGAAGGTTGCGAAGTAATTTATATTTTTATTGTTTTATAGGATTTGCAGATATAAGAAATTACCAATAAATAATAATTACTCCACTTTTATAACTCTGCAGCAATGGCGTTCCCTTATAATAAGTTCTAACCAAGGTAAAACTAAATTTTAAATGGATTTTACTAGGAATTACTGATTCCATTAAAAGCTGATTTATAAGATTTAGTATTAATTAAACTAAAAGAGATTTAGAATGTCAAAGTCAAATGAATTTTAAATATTTCGAAATAATTACTTAAAATAGTTTTAGCAGACGATAGAAAGAAAACCAGATGAAAAAAAATTACATTTGAATAAAATTTACTATTTCTCAATAAATCTCTAGAAAAAATATTTATCTTATGATTTTTTAAAACACAATTAATTTAATTTATTATCAACTGTTCATGTAAATATAATGGTATCAATGACTGTACGTACGATAATATAAGTACAAGCTCTTAAATATTACTATAAATTTATGATATGGAGTCGAACGAATTTTCGAATAGGTACTAGTAAGGATGATTAGCGACAGACGTTAATACTTCTAACTACCTAGGGATATTAAGATCAAATCTTTGTACAAAAATATGCAGAAAATATTTTCTAAAACACTGTCTAAGTTTAAAAACATTATATTATTTTCAATACAATAAAATTTAATAGAGTATCAATGTTTGTAAGGACAGATTATGACGAAAAGCTACAGAATCCAAAGATAACATTGGTTTTCATTCTTTGAAACATGTAGAAATATCTAATAATGCTTTGAGTAGGCTGTCCTGACATTCATTTTTACTCATCCGAGCATGCTTTGCTGAGAGTAACGAATTATCGCTGCTAAGTTGATTATACTAGAAGCCATCGTGATTTAAATGCAATTAAGTAAAGTTAAATGTAAACTATTTTACATCCAATAGTTTATGTTAAAATAATATAAATTATTTATGATGAAAATAACAAAGGATATGTTAAATATTTGTTAGATTTATGGACTCGATTTTCTCTGAGATCACAATAATTGTATTCAATGATATTTGACTAAAATATTCGTATTATGTTAATTATTATGGTGTAAAGCGAATAAAGAGATATTATATATTCAATATGAAAGTAAGTTACGGAAGTATCGTAAGTAGCTTTGCTATATGCATAATATTTAAAAAAATCGTGCTGATATCAAGTGATTGTTAACATTGAAAATAAAAATAAAATATATTTATTAATAAATAAGTGCATTTAAAGAACCTTAATTTAGCGTTTCTGTATGATTTTTCATTGATACCCTTAAAATAACTTTTTCTAAACACATTTGTTATATATCACAGGCTTAAATTATATTCATTATAATTAAGGACGTGCATCCTATACGTACTTACATTAATAGGTATAGAGAACGAAATTAGGGTAACTATTTACACAAATAGGGGAAAAATAATGAGGAATACCCTCCCACAACCCTCGGAGATTTCAAATTACGGCCGCGATGAAACGGCACGGAGGCCACACGAAGCAATACGTATGTTATTCACTCAATAGTACGAGCAGGTATTGTACATTGATCTTTTTACTAGAAACGAAATATCAAATATTTTCCAAAAGCTCTAATCACAAAAAATATTTATGGGCTAAAGAAAATTAAAAACATAAAAGTATATTACCACAAATATTGCAGTCAATAATTATTATTAATAAATATAAATGCATTATACACGTAGTCTTGTACCAGTTAATTATTTTTTTCTTAACGAATTCTCTACCTTATCCAACGAACGAAGCAGTTTACGAAACTGGCCACTATACATATTCAATACATTTCCAACAAAGCAGCGTACAACGCTCGTTAATCTTCCATTTTAAATTTTAAAAAGTGTCCGTTAAAATTTTGATTGTCAAATCACCTTCTCATGAGGTCGGAGCGGTGTACGATTGTTAAACTATTAAAAATCACTTTTTAACGTATTTAAAAGCTAGGGGAGTCACTTGATTAGCACTATTATTGAGCGTGGATACATCTATAGAGTCAGTACTAGATCACTTTATTTTGGAGCGGATATTTCTTGACGGATGAACTCACGAAAATATATTGAAATATTTGAGGCCGGCCGACACGTAAGGTATTGGGATAGCTCCTGCATAGTAATTAACCGACTGGAACATGAGATAGGCGATGTTCAGAAGCTATCACACTATTTCATTAGGATGCGTGTTTTGATTCGAATCATTCTGTCTTGCACATTGCTGAAAATAATAATGGACATTATTAACGTAAAAATTTAAAAGATAATTGCGTATCTTGATAACTGTAAAGAAAAACGTTTCATGGTAGTCACCTCTTGTTTTCGTTCCCACGTTTTCATGGCGGTTTTATATTTTTCGAATTCATGACACCAATTTGAGTATATCTTCTGATATTCATTGCTCTTTTCGGGTGGTGAACATCTGAAAAAGCAAATGCATTTTAAAAACATGATGGAGAAAATAAAAACATTAAGTATGGTATTTAAAATATTTTTCTTACCTATGAGTATCAACGGTAATGTTGTAAGAACAAAGAAGGGATCCTCCGAGCCAACAGTCATAACGGCCCGCATCGCCTTCATTCAGAGATATTATAAGTAGTCCATGTTCAGATGTCTCTATGTATTTTTCCGGTTTACTGAAATAAATAACATGGCAAATATTATTTTTACATTAAAATATATGAGTGGTTTAAGTTGAAGGGATTTTAAGCATAACTGCAATGAATATTATATTTTTGCTTTCGTATAGTTAACTATTTATTAATCTAAACTAAGCAGTGTGGTAGCGGCGTAAAATAATCTGACACATTTCGTCCCGTAAGTCGCTGTCGCTTACTGTGGGACATGCCAAAAAATGTAAATGGGTTACAATAGATGGTGATATAACTATCCGGATTATGCCACACGTACAATACCCGGACAGGCGATGGGATGCTGCGTTAAAGACGCGAAACATCAGGTACTGCGATGGTACTCCGCCAGCTAAGCGTGAAGATTAAGGCAAATGTTCGTTAAAATGGGAGCGAACCATATCCAAAAGTAGACTTTTATAAGCTGATGAAGAAAAAGACTCATTCAGATGTTTATGACCTTTTGACATTCAAAAGTTACTATACTACTTAAATTATACTATACTTTTTATGATTAATAGTTTTTGCGCATCCTCAATAGAAATAATTGCAATATCAACTAATTTCATTCTTTTAAACAGTAATACCGAGGTCAGGAGTATGAATGAAACATCGCAAACAAAGCCTTGATTCCGCGTTTCCCCTTGCATTTTAATTACACAAAAGGAAGTGCGATAACAGTAGATTTGGAAACACTTTAATTAATGTTGTTGCAAGCGTGTTCGCCTTAGACGTTTTCCAAATAATCATTCCTTTTAAACTCACATTCCTTTCTATTTACTGTTTCGTTTCATTGCCAGTAATAAAAAGAGGTTGTTCACGGTTTTGGAGGAAATTTAACGTTTTAAAAACTTTCCTTCAAGTAGGTGAGGAGAAACTTTGTCTGAGGTTCATAATGAGCGAGTGGTTTTATGACATACCTACGCGTAGAATTTATTTAGGCATAATGTAGATTCGAAAGCAAATGAAAATGTTCGTGTTAATTTTAAATTGCTTTTGATATACGCGTTAAGTCTAAAAGTTCCAAACTGTTCGTTTTCATTACACATGACAGGCTTATTTGAAAAACATAAAAAATATTCACGGAACGCGTTTATTAACAGTTAATATATTATGCAGTATTTCATACATACTACATTATAATTGTATAATTGTTTTACGAATACGAATATTTTTTTATACGATAAGTTGACAAACGAGCACACAGTCCACCTGACGGTAAGTGGTTGCTGTGGCCCATGGACATTTACATCTATCCTCGATTACGAATCAAAATGCAGATGCGTTGTCACCCATGAGGACTAGGATGGAATGCCTCGTTTCCAGTAAAAGGGGTCTCAGGTTCTCTACACTCACCATACGCAACACAGTAGCATTAAGCTACTATTTTATACTGGTATTCTGTGAGAGCGTGGTACTTCCCCGGTCGAGCCGACCTATTCGCACTACAACTATACTTCTAATATAACTGCAGCATGGCTCTGCAACGTTTAAAATATATTTTAATGTGATTATAAGCTCTTAAACGTATGTTTAGTTGTATAATTTTACAACAGGGATAACATCCGCTTTCGATCATCGTTATATTTTTTTACATTGATAGACGAACTTGTACAAATTCACTTGACGGTACGAGGCTGATTCAGCCTATTGATAACTGAACCAACTTTAAATATAAAATGACTGAGATACGTTGCCACCTCTGAGTACTATAAGAATTCCTCACATCCTCTAATTTTATTGATTTTCTATATGGTGAAAGAAATAAGGCAGGTTAATTATTATTTTACAAACTAAAGTTATTTTATATGTGTGTAGGAAAAACGCCACATGCAGTTGAGCCTTATGTATTCGCACACTTGGGAATAAAATCGAAAGATGATTGAAAATCACCATAATAGGTGATTGAAAGGGAACATATAACCAATAATTTGTGAATTGCGTAAATCATAGCTTCGGTTAGGTTTCTGGCTCACGAACTCGTGCGATTTTCCTATTTCTTGATTGCTCGATTAGTATAGTCTAATATTGATATTATTTATTACTAATATTAATATACTTAATTTATTAATGTGTATAATACGCGAGCAAACCGGGTTCGATACCTGGCGGCACCAATGAAATTGTTAACTGCAATTTTAAGTGCTGATTTACCACGTGCTCGGCGGTGAAGGAAAACATCGTGAGGAAACCTGCATGTCTAATAAATAACAAAAAAATTATTTCGAAGACATGTGAAGTTCGCCAACACGCATTGGGGCAGCGCGGCGGACTATTCCTTGCCCGAAAACCCTCTCAGAAATTAGAGGAGGCCTGTGCCCAGCAGTGGGACGTATATAGGCTGTAACTTTTATGTGTAAAATAAGCAAGAGAGGTGTTTCAGGCATGATCCTGGAAGTCCGTAGTCTCTGCCCACCCTGGCAGAGTTTATGTATGTCCGTTACCTATATATGTATTTTATCGCAAACAAAATGAGTCGATAGTCAGTATTAGTAAAAAAATAAATAAAAGTGAGGGGTAAACTAATATTATTGGAAGGAGGTATGGGTGGGTCTACTCCTTCTCTTACCTATTTCTGCCGTCAAACAATATAGGGTAAAGGGACCCATTAATTACAGGTTGTGAGGCATACCATCTAAGTCCATTGAGGCGACAACGCTTCTATAGTATTCTACGGTAGAAGTTGGTAGCCGGTGTCCACGGGCTTCAGTAGCCATACAATCAGATTGACTGAAGGTTCTTTTGTCGTTTTAGTTTTATAAAAAAAAAGTTAGTTGAACCTGCAGGCCCTCCCTGGAATACTTCCCGCTAATATCAGCATCAAAGTGCTCCAAATTCCACTTATTTTGGAAAACCACGTGTTTTTATTTTTTCAAAATTGATTATTTCACTAAAAAAATCATCCTATTATGATGTGATTTACGGCAATCGACGCATTTTTTTAGCTTAACAAAAATCTTCTTACAAAAACAATTGATTTCATGGAAAATTTTCAAGTTATTTTGAAAAATCACTTTTTGAGATTTATTTCACAATTATCTCTCGAACGAATCAACTGATTTTAGTATTAGTTTGAATGGAATAGCTGTTTAGATTATAGAATTGATCAAAACAAGGGTGTAGAAGTAATTCCAGGAAAAATACCATTTGAAAATTTAAAAAAGCTCGTTTTTTGAGGTTTTCTCAGAATCTACCGTGACGATTTGGTTTAAATTCTCAGAAAATCGAAGTCCAATAAAGCACTGTTACTCAAACACTCCGTTATAAAGTAATGAGATGTTTACATACACACATGTGTTTATGTGTGTGTGTATGTAAACATGTAGCACATACACACACATACACGCACAGACAGACATAAGGACATCATCGCAAAAATATCCAGAATAGCTTCCTAGGACTTAGAAACGTCGAGATCTGTTGAGAACTCGATTTTTAAAAACAGGGGTGTAAACAACAGCTTCCCCATTTTTTGAGTGGGAAGTTAAAAACAAAACAAAATAATTTAAAAAAAAATGCGTGAGTATGTATCACGTTTGCATTGCGGCAGCAGTTTAGGCGTTGTAAAGGGCACGCAAGCGAATGTTTTGCACTGTTACATTTTCATACAATACCACTGGTGTTGTATGAAAATTTTATTTTTGGTACTTTTCGAGTATAAAACAGTATTTCTAAAAATTTCACATTTCTTAAATTCAAGTTTAAATAAAGACTTACTTGAAAATTATGGGGTGTCTTCCCTTTTCTTTAGAATAGTGATACCAAGTGATGGCACGTGGGTGGAGTACTTCAGGCATTTTCACGAAGCTGCCCAGATGTAAGCTCTGGCCCCAGGTAGCAGATACACTTTTACGAGAGATCGACGAATCGCAAATGTCCGCTGTTTCATTGGAAACGTCTTGTATCAATCTAGGGAAATACAATGTTTTATTAATAAAAGTAATTAAAAATGGCTTTATTTCAAAAGTTTAAATTTAGATACATAATACACTTTTGTTTGAAAATATATTTAATGCTTAAAATTATTTAATACTTTACTGCATAAGCAACGTACGTGCATTGTGTTATGAATATAATTTATTTATTTATTTAATCTTTACTTAACCTTAAAACAGTATAGGATCAAAAAGCGGGTTTAATGCTAAAATATTATCTACCATTCAACCTCACTGCCTTAGTGACAAAGACAGTGAGAACATAAAATATATATAAAAAGAAAATATACACAGGTATCTAAATAAAACAAGAGAATAAAACCCACACATACATATAAACATATAAACAAATATATAAAAATATTCCTCATAAGAGAATATAATATAAGATATATAATATCCTGATTAAACCAAAACAGAGATAACTATAATGATGACGGTGGTTAGCTGCTTTGTAGCAATTTAAGAAAATGACACCGAACATTCGTCTTAAATATGTGTTTGCTGGTATTTATTATTTTAATGCGATCATTCACTTATTCATTTCGATTTCGAATCTTTTATTAACACTATAGTTAAGTACTCTAATAACATATGGAGTAGTACCTAGCTTATTATTGTATATTCAACTTTTTACTCATGGTTCTATCAAACGTGCTTGCCTAAGTACTAAACATACAAAACTTTGTTTCATAACTAGGACTTGGTTGCAAGTCATGTTAGTTTGTCAGTAGTTTACGTTTATTTTCGAGACTGCATCATCTACTACATACTACCAAATAATACTGCATAATTCGAAAGTAAATTTTTTGAGTGTTCATCTTTGTACGGATGAAAAGAAATCTATAAAATTAAAACTCTTTTTTATTGTGTAGTACTTAATTCAATGTTTAAGTATTACTTTTGCAACCGACTTCCAAAAGGAGGAGGTACTCAATTGGACTGTATGTTTTTTATGTGTTTTACCTCAGAACTTTTTGAATTGATTATTCTGTTTTATTTGAAAGTTGGTGCTTCTCGTGCAATCCCATATAAATTTGATCAAGATCTGTCCAGTAGTATCTGAGTTATTCTTAATAACGCGTATTAAATTGAATTCGAATACATTGATACTGTTCTCATTTTATTTATATGGAAATCGGTTGTACAAAATTTTTAATTTTACCACTTGTTATTTCAAAAGTTAGATATTGGAAATGTAACTAGTAAAATATATTTATTAAATAAAGTCCTACTGTATAACGACGATGATGATGTTCTCGTCACCGATTCTGATTGCAGCAGCGATTTAAAACTATTGTTACTGTATATGTGCTGACACAGTGATACTTACTCTTTTGTATAGAAAATATACGATCATATGGCTCACTTTCGTAATTATTTTAAGATGGTAGGCAAGTAACTACTACTACCCGTGAATATCTACAAAATTCAGAGATCCTAAAATAATCGTATATTTTTTTAAACGCTAATATAAAAAGTATCTGTTAGAATGCAGTGTCGGAGAAACAGAATTATTATAAAGGCATTGAAGTAGGTACTACGTACTAGAACAGACATCGCGAACAAAAATCTGTATGGCAGTGCGGCGTATGAAAACACGAAGAAAGAACGTACATTTTATGGCATAGACTATGTAAGGTTGAGCCCATGGTCTCTAATATGTATTGCAAACGACCAAGTCTTGGCATCTCTTGTAAAAAGTAGTACATATTACTTTAATGTATAAGGAAACATTTTGCATTATAAATTCGTTCTACGTATAATTGTTGACTCAAAACAGATAGTGCGTTTAAACATGTGTTCTCTAATCCTTTAATCGAGCAATTCTTGTATATATATAATCGGAATCTCGGAAACGGCTCCAACAATTTTCATAAAATTTAGTATCCAGAGAGTTTCGGGGGCAATAAATCGATCTGGCTAGGATTTATTTTTAGGAAATGTCCCTTTTTCCGTGTTTTCAGGCAATAAAAAAACTGCTACAATATAAGAAGGTAAATTTTGACAGGTTACTAACGATCGTAATAGCTCAGATGGGATGTTGTTCGGGCGTGATATCGGTGTTCCGTGGTTCGCGTCCCGTTTTGAGTCCGACATTTTTTTCTTTTTTTTAGTTCCCTTCTTTTGTGAGAAAATCTATTATTTCGAACCTTTTTTTAGTATTTTTTAAAAATACGAAAATTTTAATTAATCTAATTGCACTCATGATTTTTTATTCAAATAACCAGTTCAGTTTTTTCTATTATGTCAATAAGATCAAAAACTATTATTCATGTAATTTGTATATAAATGTACTTTATATAAATACCAGCAAAACATACCGGCTTTGCACGAGTGATTTCTGGATTTTGACAGCAGCACCACCTACCGGCGCCAATAGAGTTTCTGAACCATCCAGGGACCCATCAACTACTCGTCAAAATAACACACAAAAACTCGTCAAAATCATTCGATTCTTTTTAGAGTTTTAGCGAGACTAACTGGCAGCAATTGATTTTTATATAATATAAGAAGAAGAATAAGAAGAAGGTAATGCAGAGAAAATTAGACACTATAATTACATATGAATTTCTATTATTTTTATTTCTTCAGGATTGATTTTACATTTATGTAATACAATCATCTATATAACACTTTGGTGTTGTACTATCGATGTGTGGGTGTTGTAATAATATGTAATTACAGCAAACTCATAACAAAATCTGTAAAATACTCATTTCATGAGAAGAAAATAAAATAATCAAATTAACATTTAATTAGTAAATCTTACCCAGGCATGTATTCGCGACAAACGCTTGCATCTCGGTCCCAGCCGCAGTAAGGGTCGCGTGCGCAACGCACGCACGCGTCGTATCGGCGCGTGCATAAAGCTAAACGCAGCTGTAGAACGCGGCGGTCCGACGCAGCGTACAATGATCCGTGGACACGAGATAGTGCCATTGCCTATTGGGATAATGTTTTTATTGTTAGTAACATAGCTACACCACTGGAGGTCGATATACCACCGATTTAAATAAAATGGTTAGCTGCGTCATTTTTAATGCATACAACAAAGGAGTGAAACAATTTGCCAGCTTTTTGCAGTCTTTCCATCCGATCACAATGTTAATACCTTAAAGGCAAGAGTGAATAGGATTTTGGTTAGGTCAGTATGCTTTACCATCCTCAGATGCATCACCACTTTCGATCAATAAGTAGTCAAGCAACGACTTGTAATAGTTAAAAAGATGGAAAGGTTAGTCGTCATCGCTACGACCCAGACGCCTTAGATCTAAAACGCTACTGCCGTCACCGATTTAATAATATATTCAAAAGCATAAAGAAATGTAAAAACATCGGGTGATAGAAGATTATTGGCATTTACCTAGCTCGATTTTCTGACAATATATTTCGTACGTAGTAGAGGTATGTTGCGGCTGTATCTTGGCTACAGGACGGAAACGTGTAGCTTAAACTATGATAATATATATATATATATATATAAATAATAATAATATAATATAAATACTTAATACGTGGTAGAGCCATGCTGCAGTTATATTAGTAGTATAGTTGTAGCACGAATGGGTCGGCTCGACCGGGGAAGGACCACGCTCTCACAGAATACCAGCGTGAAATAGTAGCTTAATGCTGCTATATTTCGTATGGTGAGTGTAGAGAACCGGAGACCCTTTTTACTGGAAACGAGGCATTCCATCTTAGTCCTCACGGGTGACAATGCATCTGCATTTTGATTCGTAATCGAGGATAGATGTAGATGTCTATGGGCCACAGCAACCACTTACCATCAGGTGGACTGTGTGCTCGTTTGTCACCCTATCCTATAAAAAAAAATACTTATACAAAAATATTTTACTAAACTAGATATTATGCTGAAACTTTTTATTATATATTCTTCTTTTTATTTCAGTGTATCGTGTTATACTGTTAACAAATACTATATTTATTTATCTTCCAATCTACATCAATCTAAAATATTTCTTACCTGTATTGGTTCACCTGGAGTAACATCGAAAATGTCAAGTAGAGCTGACTGATTATCACCATTGCGTGTCCATTGTACGATTTTATGGATTTTACCTTCATCTGTAACAATTAACGGACAGAACATTAGTACACAAAATGTTAAAAAATGCTGATGACGCCAACAAAGATCAGTCACTTCATTTCGTCCCGGGATTGTGGTAAGAGGCGAATACGGGAAATGTTCAAAATATCTCCTAGCTTGCCATTAATGGCGGTTTAACCCTTCTGTTTACGCTACATAAAAGTGTTCCATCTCGCTACCCCGCTAACATCATTCATTATTCCAGCCCTTCACAAGTTCACTGGTGAATATAGACCTCCCCCAAGAAATGTCACAAAGCACGGTCCTGGGGTCATCTAATGGGGGGATGTCCTACACTTCGCCTGCCGAGGTTGTCACTCGCGAACGTTTCTTTCCATCAGTTGTCGGTTTTTAGAGCTATATGAAGCCAGCCCATTATCACTTCAGCTTACAAATAACCCGTTGTGCTACGTTGGACACTCTGGTTCTACTATGGCTATCCTCATTCCTAAGCTTATGACACAGAGAAGCCCCGAGCATACCCTTGTCCATAGCTCGCTGAGTGATTTTGAGCTTCCTCATACGGTCAGCTGTGAAGGACCACGTCTCAGATCCATAAGTCATCAATGGCAACACGAACTGGTTGTACAACAGTATTGAGGTTCTAAGATATGCCTGGCGAGAAGATGTGTTGTAATCTACCGAACACTGACCAGCAGAGTTAAATGCGTAGATTGACTAGGTCTAGGTCGAAGTTGGACTTACCTAATCGGACTATTTGTCTCAGGAAAACATACTCGTCAACAACTTCGAGCTTAGTGCTCCCAACAACTACCGGCATAGATGTGACATGGACATTACACATGACTTTTGTTTTGTCCATGTTTATCTTAAGACCAATCCGTTAATTGCAACGCACCAGAGATACAAAACCAATCTGGTTCTGTATTCGGATAGCCATCGTAGCCCTACTGAACAAATACTTCAGCATGTCGATATACCGACAGTCAACTTGGCATCGATGAAGGGACTGTAGCACCACCCAAATTTCAACGGATTCAAAGGCATACGCCAGGCAAAGTGGCAGATTGTACTCTTCAGTCTTCTGTAAAATCTCAATCTGCTGCAGGGTATGTATGTGGTCTATGGTACTGAAGCCTTTTCGGAAACCAGCTTATACCTTCGGCCGGAATTCGTCGAGTCTTCGTGCGAGACGATTCGTAATGGCTCTCGAAAACAGCACGTAGACGCGGCTCAAAAAGGAAATCAGTCTGTTGTTCTTCAAGAGAGCGTTGTCGCTTTTTTTGAAGAACGAGACAACCGCAATTCTGCTCCACACTTCCAGAGTAGTGTCACCATGGACAACGGACGTGACGAACTTCTGAAGAACATTAAGTATCGGTTTTCCATCCGCTTTCAGAAGCTACGCTGTAATTCCATCCTCGCCGGTGAACTTGCTATTTTTAAGGTGTTGGAGGGCGATTCTAAACGCGCTTATGATGTCCGGGAATCATCGGAGTAGTGTCGGATTAAATTTGCTCTTGAATCGTTAATCACACTTGCGTGTGATTCCAACGATGATGTGTACAGCTGCTCATAGAACCCCTCAATCTCACTCAAAATCTCAGGTGTCCCGGAAACGATGCCACCACATTCGGTCTTCAGCTTCGACAGTTGGCTCATTATGGCAGACAGATCTCTGGCTAATACTTTGGAGCCCTGGTTTCGATCCATCGCTTGTTCAATACGAGCAGTATTAAAGTTGCGTAAGTCCCACCACATGCATTTGGAGATCTGTCTGTTCAGTTGTATGTAAGCTGTCAAATCTGCTGAAGACTCCAGTTTCATCTCCCATCTAACAGCCATGAGATTAAGAGTGTGATCGTAGAGTTTTTGTGTTCTTCTGCCACGGGTCTTACAGAACTTAGCTCCGACCGCATGGTCAATTTCCACAAGTTTGTCATTCATATCGTCCACTTCATTGCAGGCTCGTAGGTACTGAAAACGATTTTTTAACTCGAGCTGAAAGTTTTCAAGCTTTGGATTAGAGCACGAGTGGGACGGGGCATTGACTTCATTCGTCATGACCTCTCCAAATACACGTTTAGGTTCAATGTGCCTGTCATCATTCGGTTTTCGCTGCCAGTTTTCCCAATTGCGATCACTGATACATCGCTGAACAGTTGTTGTCTAGACCTAGGCTCGATGTAGGTTCGACCAAGTCCACTTTCTGTGGGGTCGTTTATGGAAGGAAGAGTTCATCAAAAAGAGTCCCAGTTTCTCCATAAAGTCAGCCAGCTGCTGGCCTCTTGGGTTTCGTTGGCATTCACATGCCTTTGACATGCAGATTTCCTCACGATGTTACCCTTTAACGCCGAGCACGTGGTAAATCAGTACTTTTAATTGAAAATAACAATTTAATTTGTGCCGTTTATTAAATTTCATTTTTTTTAATTTAATTAAATTAAAAAAAATGAAACTTAAAAATCGAAGAACTTATTGATAGAAAAGCCCAACAACTGGGTTTTGGTCCGACCCGGGACCACGTGAACAGTTATCGGACTTACGACCACTAGATCAACAAAGCAGTCAAATAATATACATAATAGGAAAGAGTCATCATCATCATTACAGCCCTTCACAAGTCCACTGCTGAACATAAGCCTTCCCCAAGGAATACCACAACACACGGTCTCTAGCCATTTGCATCCATCAACTTCTTGCATGTTTTACAAGGTCGTCAGGTCGAAGCTGCCACTCGAGAACCTTTTTTCCCCGTCGGTTGTCGGTTCTTCGAGCTATATGTGAATCACACAATAATATATAAATCGGTAAAAAATAGGAAAGAGTGTTAATTATTCATATATATTTTTATAAATGATAACAAAAGAAAATGCCCAACAATGCTTTTATAGAAACGAGTAGGTATTCCCTTGATAAATGTGATCCCAAAGCGCATCGTCTCACCGCAAGAAGAAATTAAAATGGTTCGTTACGTTCGGGGATCAATTAGTAAGGTCTGTGGGGCCGGCCCTTCCGTGTTTATTACTTTTGCTCTTAATAGTGCCTTTACTCTTTCCACCCTGTCTATATATTATTGTGTGATTGACTGCCTCGTTGGTTCTGGCATGTGATTCCCGATTCGAATCCCGAGTCGTGCCAAAAACATTTATTTGGAGTTAGGACGTTGTCGTCGTACGTGCCTCGGGAAGCACCTAAAGCCGTTGGTCCTGAACCTGATCTCTATGGTTTTCACCTGTTTCGGTCTCTTCTAATTTTTGGGTTAGTGTTAGGTTGACATCAAGAAAGGACTATCAAAACTATTTGTCGCATTTTTTGATCGCAAATCCCACAACGGCAACGGGATGATGTCAATCTACAAAATGGCAATAAGTTATCGAACAAAATGGCACATGTATATATTATAATTTAATGTAATTAAATTTTGAAAAAAAAAATGTCTTTAATTTGTATGTAAAATACGAAGAAACTTTTCCTCGACCGCATATATTGTAATTATTATAATAATTACATATATAATTATTGTAATTATATATATCAGAGTGTAGTCTTAGTTGATTAAACAAAATCACATACTATATCTATCTCCAGTCATACAAATCAAATAACTATAGAATTTAAGCTGCTAAAAACGGTTTAATAACTACTACTTACAAAAATTCGTCTGCAATTAGTTAAAATGATGTAATAATTCAAGAAATCAAAACAGTGTTCATTAATTTATAAATAGCTTGTTTAACAAAATGATAAATTGTAAGGTCGCTTCAAAGAGACGGCGTCAATTAATTTGAGTCCTCATAGGCGTCAAGTCACGAAACAAAGATTGAAATATTGATTGCGACAATGCCAGTCGTTCAGTCTATATTTGTAAAATTGTTTATTGTTTAAAATCCTGTGCATTTCTTTTTAGTTTTGTTTCTGTTTAATGATTGTAAAATAATGACAATCTTTAAATAATTTTAAATAGTATTCAGATATACCGTTTCAAAAGTTTAAAAGCTGACACGATTGTAGTGCTTAGATTCTTATAGATCAAAGCTTAATTTAAAGAGAAAGCAATTATGGCAAATTACTTTAATTTTAAGTTCGAAATTTATGTGGAATTTTTTTCGCCCATTATCTTTATTTTCAGTCCATTAGTTTAAAGTATATATAATATTTCTCTTTATAAGCGATCTCGGCTACGAAGTCTGTTACTATTTTGGTTGCGATTAATCGAATTTTCATTTGCCTGTAGAGGAATGCACGAGCGATTCGAAATCATGTGTTCAACAGTGGCAACATGTGAATACATGGCTAGCTATTTGGTCGTGTAACACATTAATATTTATGATGAGGATATAAAACGAAGAGTGTACTCAGAGAATAGGGTAAATGGAGTTATACACTCTATAGTGGAAAGACAGAATGTGTCAAAGAAGGCCCGTATGCTGTTATTCACAATGCTGCTAGTCCCTACTTTAAAGTACGGTAGTGAAAGTTGGGTGTGTCAGAAGAAGTACGAAAGTAGAATAAATGCAGTAGAAATGCGGTCGTTAAGGAGCATGTTATGGCTGAATCTGAGTGATACAAGTCGTATCTAGTTTGCAAAATGATGTTGTGACCACCATTAAGAAAGAAACCGCTTCGGTGGTTTGGTCATGTAGAAAGAATGAAATAGGAAAGAGTGACAAACCAAATTTATGTTGCAGATGTGAACGGCAGAGTCACAAAGGGACGTTCTAGGCGAAAGTCTAACGACCAAATTGGCGATATATTGAAAATGGGTCAGATTATATATAGATATGGATGTGGAGGATGCGAGAGAGGTGTGTCAGGAATCAGGATCGTGCCAAATGAAAGTCTGTAGTCTCTGCCTACCCCTATGGGTGACAAACGTGAGTATTTATGTATGTAACATTAACGTTTGTCTACCAAATCGGTCTTCAGCAGTTCTTCACATTGATATCTTGCCTTGCCTGTAAATTCATCAGAGTACAAATTTAAGCAAAAAAAAAAAAAAACTGAAATCCTATTTGTATATATATATTGGATATGAATTTGTGAAATGAGACGTTATTTTGTAATAGAATTTACGAGTTTGAGAGGCATTTTGCCATAATTGCCACGCTTGGCAGGCGGGTCGCCAACTTCAGCTTTTTTATCATTTTGAGTTATCATCAGGAAGACGCTGTTATCCATCTCCTGTTTCGGTTTTGCTCTATCGTATCTGACTACACTAACGGGACGATGTAAGGTCGTTATTTCATATTTTTAAACTTCCACTACAAGATAAGCAGGTATTTAATAAGCATAAGTGCCTTAATTGCACTTTTATATTTTATATCAATCAATAGATATTAAGGAATAACATATCCACATATAGCTTGCCATAACGAGGAATGGAATGGTAGCCAGCGATTGGGAGATGGATAGTCTCCTTTTTTTTTCTTCATAGGGCATTACAGCTTTAAGAGCCGAAAATCGATAGGAAAGAAAGATTCTCGAGTAGCTATCTCGAACCGGAAGTGCAGGAAGTTCCTCCACGAGATGAAGTAAAGACCTAGTGGACATGTTGAAAATCAATGGATGCAGGTGGTTTAGGACTCTTCGGAAAAGTTCTATATTTAGCATTGTGAAGGACAGATATAATAGTAATAATGATGATGAAGATGATGATACAGTTTGCCGTGAAATGTTTTATCACAGAGTCCTATTATTCTATGTATAAAAAAATTCAGTATAACGTAAAATAATGTCGATATGTTATTAATTATTATGTATAGCTCGTGTGCATTATGTAATAACATAAAAAAATCAAATCTTTCTTTCCACTATACTTAAATGTCCTCCTAAGCTACAATTAAACAAACCGATATAGAAGGCGATCGGTTTTCTAAAATATATTTACTTTCAGTTAAATTAGAGTAAAAATAAAAATACCAAGGAATATTCGTAGCACAACTGTATTGAGCACGTAGCCACACCATTTACACTGAGAAAGCCTCCATTGTACGTAAGGTCACAGTCAGACCCTCTGCAGTTTACTTACAAAGACCGATCCACGATGAAATTAATATTCAGGACACGAATCTTAATAGCTAATTGGATTAGAGGCATGTAGCGAAATTACCTAACCGGGTTACGTACAATAATATAATCGTACGTGTCACGGCGTTCGTCTGTTCAGATCGTCTACAGACAGAATGGCAGTTCAGCCATATTGGTATTGTCGTGACATTATAAATCATTAATGCCACTATGTTAAGTTCGTAATTAAAGTTAATTTGCTGAGTGCTTACATGATTATTGCATTTAATGCTACAAATTTAAGCGAGGAAATTGTAAATCAGTAATATACTTAAATGTAACAATCAGGTTTGAAACTGAATTCTGAATTTTATCTAAATAAAACACAATTTCAATTATTCAAAACATGACTTTCTATTGCTCTTCCTTCAGTGACTGTATTTAATGTTTGGTATAATATCTATGGACAGGTATGAAAGCCAATTATATGTTTTAAAACGTTACATACATGATAAAAAAAATGAAATTAGATTTTTATTCTTATAACACTATTAATATGATAATATTTAAATTATTTAAAATCATCTTATTCGCCGTCAAATATACGAACATGTTATATGTGTATACTTTAAAAGTACAGTCAATTTATCGATAAAATAAATGTCAGCTAAATTAGTTAACTAACATCTGAGGTAAGATGAGAGGTTTCAAAAATATGGAAAAGTCGGCGAACCACCTTTTCAATTAAGTGAATTTTTAAATAATAGTAACAGAACTATAATATTCTATTATTACTAATTTTGAGGAAAAATAGTTAATTCGTAGACTAAAACATATTTAGTTCAACGCATCAACATATACAACCTATAAATCTACTGCTGAGCATAAAGCATAAGCTTCCCCCATATGTTGCTTCATACATACTTCATACATCATACATCATGTAGTTGCCGCTATTGGCATTTTGGTAACCGCAGCTTTTTAATAGTTTTGAGTAGTCATCCGGAAGAAGCTGCTGCCCATTTACTCATTCAGTTTCCCTATGTCGCCTCGTACAACACCCACGGGACGATATTATGTAGCAGTGGATATTCTTCCATCGCTACTACATGAGTTAGGGCTGATATTTAATTATAACTAACGAATAAAATTATTTGGTTGATTGACTATCATATAATTGAACAGATAGGGTTACTACTCCGGTAGGATCTGGTCCGATACACCAGGCTTAAACCATTCTTAAACCTTAATCCAGTCTTATGATCGTAAATACGCTTCAAAAGGAATGGGATTAATTAAAAATTAACTGCTTATTCTGAATTTTGATTTTTCATTGAACTGAATTCTGATTTTCGATTTGATTTTTACTGAACATTGTTGTTTAAAAAAGCACATGTCCATCTTGGGGGTAAGCAGCTCAAGAATATACAGATTTGTTCCTTAACGGAAGAAATAATTCTGCACATCCTAGCTGATTGTGGACTCTTAATGCGCAAACGTATTACTTATCAACTACGTACTTAGCCCAAAAAGTGAAATTGCTCATACCTAAGCAACTCCTTCAATACATTGAATATATAGGGCTAAGCAGTGAGTTATGGCCATAGCAGAGATCGCAATAGATCTTACAGCTCGCTGCGATACTGGTCTTTTTAGACATGCATAGCTGCTTGCACAATTAAAAAAAAACTACTCCGGCAGTCAAGTTATTCGCCGAATATAACCTATCTGACGATTGAAAATTTGTTTTATTTGCTAACTGTCAAATATACGCTATTAAGGGTAAAGTTAATGAATTTTATGAACAAGAATCCCAATCTCAACCTGTAAATAAAGCTCATAGAGTATCCTAATAACTAATTTTTGATGATTCATTTACTTTAACTTTTTATTATTGTTTATTAGAAAATGTATGTGAAAACTTTTCTCAAATGTTGTTCAAATAAAGTATGAATGTTGAATGTCAATCTTCATTCAGTTCTTTAATAAATGTGATGTAGGCAAGAAAGAGCGCGAGGCGACATCGGCTTGACATCGGCCTATTAGTTTTACCGAACGAGGCAAAGGTTCTGATTGACGCAAACAAGCGCAAGTAATTATGTTTGCTGAATATCGCATGAAGTAACATACTCCGCCCATTAGCTACATATACGAATAGTTACACGTTATTTCTATTAAGATCTTCGACATAGAATTAATTATACGATTGCTTTTGAACGAACGAGCTCCTTGTTTTCAGTAACAGATTTATTTGATTTGTAGGTACTATATTATTACGGTCTAAATTCAAGTATATTTGCTAATAGGTATACTTTCACAAAGTAGAAGAGGGTTTGATTGATAAATTTATTATGAATAGTTACAATATGTAAAGTAGTTTGGTATGAGTCTTTAAAATATTACACATTTTTAATGGTTGATTGAGAATCACGTAGTAGCTTACTAAGTTTTAAGAACTGACCAAATTAAAAATGCTAGTAAAATTATTTAAAATTGCAATATACTCGTATTCTTTATTACAACTTTGTTAAACAAATTGGCGACGGTTTCAAAATATGTGTGTAATAGTGCATTAACACGAATAATGCAACGTGAAAAAATATACGCCTCATGATTTATTACACCTTTTGGTAACAATCAAGTAACGATCAAATTATGGAAGTGTTTTTTTTGAAGAGAGGGCAAATGTGCATACGGCTGATCTGATGAGTGTAATTTGACCGCAAATCTAAAAAACTAAGAAGCGACAAATAAAAATATTATAATTTCTGTAAGTCGATTACTTTACTAGAACATCTGCTCATAAAGGTGAATGTTGATGAAGCTTTCAGTTGATTATTGCTAAGCAATCTGTAATTTTTAAACAAAATTTTCGTCACAGAAGATAAGTTTAGTGTGATATTGATGATGTTGATCGAACTCTTCTATGAGAGCAGGAATAAGTACATCCCCCAATTCAAATCATTTATCAGTCGTACCGTCGTTAATTTTTGACAAGTTTACATGAAGCCATCCCGAACAGTTTTGTATAGAAAGGAACTCAAACAATTTCTTGAAAAAGCAGCTGTGCATTAATAAATTTCTTGTTTAACATAGGAAAACGGTTACCAAATATGGATTTAACCGAGACATATTGAGAAAATACCGCCTCCACCAACATTTTTATGTGTAAAGTACCTAATATTTTATATATTACAAGCGATCAGCCATAAATATGAACATGATGAAACTGGTTCTTTCAGATACCATTAAACAAACTTTGAAGATGATGGCTTTGACGCTGATAAGAAGTTTAAGATTTGATTTTTCAAGAGAACTACAAAATTTTCTAAAAACCGTTTATATTTTAAAACGATTAAAAAAAAAGTCGTTTTAAAATACTTCTCTTTAAGCTCGACCGGGGAAGGACCACGCTCTCACAGAATACCAGCGTGAAATAGTAGCTTAATGCTGCTGTGTTTCGTATGGTGAGTGTAGAGAACCGGAGACCCTTTTTACTGGAAACGAGGCATTCCATCTTAGTCCTCACGGGTGACAACGCATCTGCATTTTGATTCGTAATCGAGGATAGATGTAGATGTCTATGGGCCACAGTAACCACTTACCATCAGGTGGACTGTGTGCTCGTTTGTCACCCTATCCTATAAAAAAAAAAAAAAAAAAAAACTTATGGTTCATATACAGTGGCTCCAAGGTAACCTCTTCCAAGATTTTCCCTTATTACTTTTTTTTGTCAGGTGGATTGGTAGAACAGTCGCAATGGATTTATCGACTTATCGTACATATTTTAGAGGTTAACAATCCTTTATCGCACTTTATACTTAGACTGACTGTATTTATTCAAAATGTCTAACCTGCCGAATCAGAAAGTTCAAGTGAAAATAGGCTGGCTTTTTACCTCAAATACCATATTCGTCAAATTATCGGCAACTGCTGGTAAACAAACCACTTGCTATTTAACATATCGAAGGCAACTTCATTCTAGCAAGCGAATTTCAGAAACTTTTCTAACTCGATAGAATGACAACCTGATGAAACCTCGCTTCAAAAACTCAAAATCGTGCTTTTTAGTCATATGTGAATTTAGTAGTGTAATATTGAAGAAAATTGTAGTGATTTGTAATGGTGACGACAATTTGAAGGGTGGCACAATTTTTTTTATATATCAGGCAATGAAAAAAGGTGATAAATTTACAAAGCCTATCTGTAATATAAATATTTTTATTCGTCAAAAGTGAAAATAAAAGAAAAATAAAAGTAAATTCAGTTATAAGTAAAAAAATATAATGAAATATAACAAAAATATAAGTATAATGAATACGTGTTTTATTATGGTCGACAACAAAAAAGTATAATATATCAAAGGAGCCTTATGTAAGTCACCTTGCGTGTGATGTACCAACCATAACATTGTTTTTGAATTTGCACTTGATGCGATAATAGCTGTTACAAGGAAAAGCATTTAGCCTAAACATTCAACATACTTGTCTTCGAGCAAATATGAGGGAGGGCACAATCTGTTTATCGAATCCACGGAACATCCTTTAGGCTTTAAGGGCTACATAATATATATGTGTACATAGAAATTACTTACCCTTTAGATGTTCAAATATCGTTAGTTCTACTTTATAAAATTCAGTGGTTGGGGAAACGAGAAACGGTATGAAGGGTTAAACTTCGTGAAGTATATGTAATTGAAACTACTTGAAGTTCTCAATAGTATTTATTTTATCCTTGGAATATATAGAAATCCTATTTGATAAAAATAAAAATAGATTTATGTATAATTAAGACTAAGTTTACTTCAGCACATAAATAAAGCTATGAGCGCCGTAAATGTAAGTAAATGCACTGCTATTTTCTTGTCCACGAAAGAGACATAGTAGTTAAACAACCGATATGTTCATATTTATGACTCACGGGACATTGAAATGGGCAAATTTAAAAGTGAATCCAAAAGGAAGGCCAAAAGCCTGCACTTTTAGCGGTATACTAAATGGTCTAAATGACCGAAAGAAGATATATTACAGACTTTAAAATTGCGAATAAAGCATATAACACATTAAATGAAGAGAAACAGGCAAGTATAAAGTAAGATGGACTTTTTCTATACTGGGAACTATATTTTTTTATAAAACAAGAGTGTCAACGAGCGCACAGTTCATCTGTTGTTAAGTAGTTGCTGCAGTTCACAGACATCCACAGATGTCCTCGATTGAGAATCAAAATGCTATAATATGTAATAATATACTCGTATATGCCGACATAAAATTATCATTAAATATAATTGTAATCCGTCTAAAGCGGAGCTGCTGCGATAGTACCTTATATACATATATTATCTTCTTTACTATATTATTGTTGGTGCGATCATGAAACTAAGCTATGCTAGGATTTGATAGGTGGTGCTGTAGTCAAGTTATTCACGAACTCAATATTTATGAATCTAAATTACTCATATTTCATTGTTTAAGTCCAAAAAAGGAAATAATTAAATCTGGAATCGCTGAGTGGCACTGGGGTCGAGTTACTGCCGTTACTTCCGTTCGAGTCAGTATTCTACAAAATTAGCTTAGATTGCTCCCATAAATTTCATAAAAATATAATCCAGACCAAATTTCGGTTACGTCGGCCAGTCTCAACGGAGACTACCCATCGGCGCAAAACAGGATTATACTGCCCAGGTGTATACGCAAGCACAGGTGCATTATCTACTCCCTCACTCTCACAGTCCCATAATGTAAACCGATACGTCCGGAGAGAGATCAGGCGCAGGACTTAACGTACTTTCCGAGGCACAGGGTTGAGACACCGCCAACTTCTTGACAACAGGGCACCTACTGAAAAATTCTTGATGGGAAAACTTAATAACTAATTTTTTTGGCCCGACCCGGGATTCGAATCCAGGATATTAACAGTTGCACTACTACAACCACTGGATTAAACAAAGTAATCCATAGCTTTCATAGTACACGAATAGAGTTTAGCCCCGCTAGAAATTTATCGTGTTGAAACATACATGATGAAGAAATCGAAAAAAGATATTATGATAACAAGTGAATTCCGCCATCATAACAATGATGAAGACGCTAGGGGTCTCTGATATAATTATTAAGATATGGCATATCTATATAATCGATCGTTTTGATTTTCGAAAACCAAAACGAAACTATCATGTTTACGTCAAGTTTGGTAGAATCGCCAGACCTGGGTACTTACCGATGGGTAGCTGGATGCTACTCAATGGGTAGGTCTTAAGCATGGCAACGACAAAAATTTGCGTATTTAGCATCAATGCCATATCTGAACCGATAGTTGTTTAAAAAAGTATGCGTGTAGTTGGTAAGATGAATAAATAAATAATGTTTCTTTCGAATTTCAAATTTCCGTCACGGTTAGGGTTACTAGATGACAGGAATGTTCCTGACATGTCCGGAATTTTAGCCCTCTCTTAGGGAAACAGGGGAAATTTGAAAATCTTGGGAATTTATAAATAGAAAGTTTTATCGAACACATACAACAAACAGTTTAATCACAAAAAATAATAATAAATGAACCAAATCTCAACAATAACGTTGTTTCTTTCATCTGATCTGGCTCGTACTTTTTGTTGCTGATTATTGCACATACGTCAAGCACATGCGCGAGTTTTTTATAATTAGGTATTTTTGCTGCCTCCTCGTCAATGTCAGAAAATTTGTTAAAAGTTAGGGATTTTGTCAGGAAAACTAATTTTCGGATCTGGTAGCCCTAGTCACAGTGGCCAGTTTCTATGAAGACAAGTCATCTGTGCAGTTCAGAAGTATAACGCACGAGTGTGTACGCAAGCATAGGTGCACTCTCTATTCCCTCAACCGGGAGTGCAAAACCCCACCAAATTCTTGAGTTCAAACTTCTACTAAGAATTTATTGACTAAATAACCTAATTATTAAGTTTGAACAAACATACTCGAATTATCTAGCACAAAATGTAAAATATTGTTTGTTTTACTTTACCCAGGAGGGTAAAGTAAAACAAAGTAAAAAAAGCTTGGGGGAACCTCCCGACTTTGCAGTATTTGAAAAATTAAGAAATATTTTTTCGTCCGTTATATCTTAGAAATTAATAACTGAAGAAGTTGCGAATGATGATCCATATAAGTACCAAAATATAGTCCTTGATTCATGGCCATTTGAGAAAACTTAAATTAGCTCACCGAGAGCTGAAAATCACAGGGACTTCCATAGAGTTAGATTTTCTTTCATCGTGTTCTTTTATTAGCTGGATAGAATCTCTTTAAAAACCCGCCGCAATAAAATGTTTAACAAATCATACAGAAGAAATAAAGTCAATGAAAGCAAATGGACCAAGGACGCGCTTTGTGGCTTTGAAATTATTAGGGACTTTGAGTTTATTTACTTTTTGTTTTTGAACAGTTATGATATAACAATAAAATGTTAAGACAATGAAAGTCTAAGTCCGTAAACGGATCTCTGAAGCTGAGAGGGATGCAATCGCCACTTCTACGACATATTTTACGGTCACATTCCTAGTCATATTAATGTATGCTTATTATTACCAGCTCACCATTTTTGTTTTCATTTAAAATTTTCAAATGATACAAACGACCAGCCACCCAGTCCAGCTGAGGATAAGTGGATGCTGCGGCCCATAAACACCAATTCTCGATTAAGAATCAAAATGCCTCGTTACGAGTAAATAGGGTTTCCGATTCTCTCACTCACCATATGAAAGACAGAGGCATTGAACTGCTATTCTACGCTGTTATTCTGTATGTCGAACTGATCTACACGTGCTGTAGTAATAGCTAGAGCGTGGCCCTACCATGATGAATGCGTGAAAATCGTTAAAAACTAGCGATCATTTTGCCACATTTTTATTAAGTCACTTTCTTGTTTGTCTGCCTATCTATCGTTCCGAGTGGAATTCATTGATTTTAAACTAACTTCCCGATGAGCTGGAAACCTGAAATTTTTTTATTTTAAAAATTTCACTTGTTTTTAAATTATGTTAACGTTGCTTATTGTGAAAACCTGAAATTACAATTTATGTAACGAAAAAACAAAAAAATACTTTACAATTTTTTTAGTTTGCAAAATGCATGTTAAACTTTTCTTTATATTTTTTTGTCACATTTCCTAAGTAAACTTAGATTTACATGTGTAATCGTGTGTAAACTGAATGAAACGCTGTGCACGTTTTAAGTGCTTTGTGATGTGGACCAATATTTAGTTTTCTGTGAAGGGCTTCAGCTTTTAGATAGATGTTTTTGGTAAGATTTTGGGACAATCTTTAAGCAGCTTTACAATTTTTATCCCGCTAGTAATGAAAATAGTGGGAAATGGCAATGAAAATACTATTATATTATTTAAACGTATCATTTTTATACTCCCATTATTGTTCAAAATAGGTTTCTAAATGTTTTATTACGTTTAACATTTTACAGTAAAATTCTATAAGGAAGAAGCGATGTAATTCTAATTAATAAACAAACATTTGCATTTGGGTAAACTTTGGGTCTTTCAGAATTAATTAAAAATCAACAAAGTACTCACATTGTATTAATTAAATATAAATATATTATATATCTAGAACAAGTTACAAAAATAGCACAAGCGTGACATAACAATATAATGCAGCTGTATTCAATAGGAGGCCTTTTTTAACTAATACATCTACATTTTGATTCTTAACCGAGATTAGGTGTATGTATCTTTTTATGGATCAAAGCATTTCCTCACGATTGTTGGGAATAAATGTACACGTTTGTTACTTTTATTATTATATAAAATATAATACAGAAAATATAGTATTATTTTTGTTTAAATAAAAATAATACAATATTGTCAATAATTAACAGCCATATTAGAATCTTTCTTACGTCGGTGTGTCAAACTCAATGATCATTAATTCTTATCACGGTCAGATTGACAAAATAATTAAACAATCCCACATTACATTTGGTCGGACGGGTCGGCTCCCCGTGGAACATCCTGAACAGTTACAAAGAAGGAAATTCATGAGGAAAATGTCAAACGAGAGATCCGAGCACGAAACCGTCCAAGAAATCCGAAGTAATTTAGACTCGTGTGGCAAATTTCGATTTACATTGAACAATTTCTCTGCACAATGTAAAAATGTACAATTACAATCCAAAAGTATATTGTTCGAGGACTGCAAAAAGTCTTTGTGAAAACTTTTTGCAGTCCTCGAACAATATAAGTTTTATTCCTCCATGTGGTATAAATTTCCAAACACAAAGTAGCTCTAACATCTTTATTGCATTCATAAAAAAGTCCTCGCTTAACGTATAGATTTTTCAGTTACCAATCCTAGGGGTTTTATCGAATCCCCTAATGCTTAGCTACATAATATTTTAACCATTGACCTCTAAAAGCACTTACACATAAAAATCTCACAAATAGATTCTATTTCCTTTACGAATGATAATTTCATATGAATATTCGTTACGTATTTATTGATTCTTAAATTTTTTTTGTATATTACTTACGGGCTAAACTAATGAAGTTACAGCGTAAGAGAATATATGATCTCATTACCTTCTGTCGGTAGGTGTTAAAAATTGGGCAAATAATAATATAACATACTATATCAAACTAAGCAATTATGGCAAATCGCGATATTAGGATGGTGTCGAGCAGTAAAAATGGTAATAATTTGTTGGTGTGATGATTTTACACTATGGCATGCATATAAGCCGTGGTAGCTCAGATGGTTAACGCTCGCTGTAAAAATAACAAAACGCGAGTAACCCGGGTACGATCCCCGCCGGCACCAATGAAATTGTTAATTGCAATTTTAAGTGCTGATATACCACGTGCTCGGCGGTGAAGGAAAACATCGTGAGGAAACCTGCAAGTCTGAGAAATAAGAAAAAAAAGTTATATCGAAGACATTAATTTTACTACCTATATAATACAATATCACAAGCAGCTTCTTTCACTTAGTCTGCGTTTAAGATCCCACGAACCGTTGCTACAAATACATATTTCGAGTATTATATAGGATTTACTTTTCGTAACATGTTAGAATCCGACAGAATGAGACAGAATCTCTTAATATGTGTGCTGCATCAACAAACCAAAGTAAGAAAGATTTCTTATATTTACGCGAACACTACACATTGAAATAATACTAGTTTTATCGGATTTTATCGCGCATATTTAACTTTTTAAATACCCGACGTTTCGAGAGCTTTATAGCACCCATGGTCACGGGGGGGACTGAGATGTTGATATCTGGACGTTGAACATCTCAGTCCCCCCGTGACCATGGGTGCTGTAAAGCTCTCGAAACGTCGGGTATTTAAAAAGTAAAATATACGCGATAAAATCCGTAAAAACTAGTATTATTTCAAAGGAAGAGAGACTATATATATATATATATATATATATATATATATATATATATATATATATATATATATATATATATATACATATATATTCATATATACGGGTCACGGAGGACACATGGGTGCAGCAAAGCACCCGAAACGAAACGTAGGGAATTAAAAATCAGTAAAATTAAACGGAATGAAATTAGTTAAAACAATGTTGTTCAATGAATATTAGTGGAATAAATAATGATCTGAATAAGATCACAAATTAGTCAAAATCTTAGCGCAAAATTAAAAAAAAATGCCTAAAATTTGTTTTGCTAAATACTAAGAAACGAACAAATGTTATTTTGCAAAATGATAATACAGATAACATCTAAAAACAGTATTTCGGAGATCACTTTAAATTAAATATTGCATTAGTGGTCACATATTGAAACGTTAGCTAATAACAAATATAATTTGGCTGCTTATGCTGTCGTAAAAATGTGTGAATTAACAAATGTAGCTACGGCTAATGAACAGTAATAGTAAAAACAGAAAATGTTTTTACCATGCTGTAGTTTATTTCAGTTACTTTCACAGCATAAAGTATCACAGTATCTCAATCTACGGACATACGGCTGACATGAATATAATTTTGCAAAAAATCGCGCAACTTTAATTTCCGCTCTCGTGATTCGTCAAGGAAACGGTTTATGGAGTTTAGTGTTCTAATATTCACACGATAATACCCATATTTTATATGAAAACATTATGTATGTATGAAAATTATGTCAAAAAATAGTGATTTATTTTCAGACATATTTGTAATTTGAGAAATAGGAATAAATTTGATAATCCCAAATTTAGATTAGAGATATATAATAAATTACGCATTAACTTATAAAATAATTTCTTCAATACAATCAGCCTTTCCAAAATAAAATAAAAAAATAAATAAAAAGTGTTTTTTTTTGCAACCTTAGTTTAAGTTACCTTAGTTTAAAAAATATTTGGATGACAAACCACAGGAGCTTGAATAGTGTCTACTCAGTTTAACGCATAGAAAATGTACGTTAATAACGTTACTATTCTGTTAATAGTAAACGATATACTAAAATAAATTTCAAGAAATTGTAAGGGTTTTAATCTAAGCCAGTTTTTAACCACCATCTAACCCCATAGTCAGTGCAGCCGAAGATGGGGAGATTTTTAGAATGATTTCGGTGAGTGACAAATTACGGTATACCTTGGTCTTTTAAAAGTCATGGCTTGCGGTTGCAACGTGTCAGCCACTTCCTTATAATATGGTGGAGAAGGGCTATGGCTGTTCTTGCATCATACTTGTGAATAGGTGCTGCTTATGGGGGCTGATCTAGGCAGGTTTGCTATGCATTTATGTACTTAATTTTTTATGCCTAGCTTAGGAGAGTTTGCATGCTTCAGAACGGCGGTAGACTAATATTGTTTGACAAACGAACTTTTAATTCCTTTTTTTTTCACTAGCTTTTTAATGTTTTTTTTAATCATTTACTATGACAGCCACAAATAATGAAGTTATGAATTCTCCATTGTCTTAACAACCAATAGGTTGCTCGTTTGTGGTGGCTGAGAGCAACTTGTAGTGACAGACATATGTAACCATTTAATGTTATAGTAAAATATGTATTCCGATTGCTCATTCGTAGCTTAGACTATCTCACAAGTATTTTCTTCGTAGCTTTATAGGTATGGACAGTACGGACGGATGGAATTATCTAAAGGTACCTATCATCTTTAGCATCTTTAAATTATTCCATACGTCTGTATTTCATTCGTGCTGTTTTATTTCGATTGCGATATAAATGAAACGAATGGTAGAAAATGTAAAGTTTCAAAAAAAAGCAAAGTATATTGCTATTCGAAATGAAATTTCTTTTTAAGTACCTAAATTAGGACAAATAAATTTTGGGACACACAGTATGAACAAATTCGGCTGGGACTTTTATCACGAATCGCAATATGTATTTTATGGGTGACGTAAATCGAACAGCGCGGCTTTTTAACGTTTGCCTTCGAACACTCGTCAGAATTTTATGAGATTCATCGTTAGAAATTTTATGTGACTGTTACAGAACCGAACCGAGTCCCATGACCCGCTTTATATTGCACAATTTGTCGCTAATCAGTATGAATAATAATGTGTGAAATATGCTCTCCATTCTATATTCATATGTTGCAAAGATAAATTGCACTTCACTGTTGAGGTAGTTGCTAATATAGGCATAGATCCAAGATTGTATTTAAAACCATGCTTTAAATTCATTGTAAAGTATAATGTAATTCATTACTTAATTTACTTTAGTAAAATAGTTAAATTATAATAAATAATTAAAGCAATTGTAAAACATGGTGTGTTAAATTAATAATATACTTCGATAACGAAACCTTAACAAAACTAGAATCCACATTACTCGTAATTGTATTTTAAATCACAAACGATATTCAGCCATTATATTGCATCTTAACAATAAATTGTAAACGAATTGAATCCCTATACAATTGTACACACTTTTTTGATACTTATTCGCAACACGTTCCATAGGTGTATTTTAAAGGAGGAATTCACGGTGGCCAACATTAGGGATGCTACGATCGCGTCCGCCCCTACAAAACTTTCTCGCCCGTGCACCTTTTGATATTCAATATACTGTGGGATTTAAGCAATCCTTTGATGAGATGTTTTATGCAAAAAACGTTGGTGCTGTTAGCGGGCGCGAATAAGCGTTCAAAAGTGAACACATTAGTATTCCCGGATCCGCTTGAGACCTCGGCTCTACCCTCCAGTTTTGGGGAGTAAAAAATCAATGTTTATTCTCGACGGACGCGATTTGAATGCTAATTATAGATATAGCTAATTGCTTTGTTACACAGTTTGTCAATAGGGTACGAAAAAGAGGAATTGCTTCCATGCTTCCTTTTATTTTTTAGCACTTAGTTTAACCCTCCTGCATTTTAATTTGTGTTTGTTTACAACTTTTATTATCAAGTGGATTTCGTTTTACTTTGTACTCTGTAATATGTAGTATTTTTTTTATTATACAAAAATCATTTCGAAAGAAATATGTTGAAATTAAAAAGTTTTATACGTAGTAGAGCCATGCTGCAGCTATATCATGGTTGCAGCAGGAATGAGTGGGCTCGACCTGAGAATAATTGCGCTCTCACAGAATACCAGCTTCAAATAGTATCTTAAAGCTGCTGTGTTTCATATGGTAGACTGAATTTTCCTTTGATCTACCCTTATTCTTTAAAAAAAGTAATTACGAACGAATAGCCTTAAAGATTTTCAATATCTATTAAAGGCGTGATCGTTGCCCTATCAAAATCAGGACATACTTTCCGTAGAAATATTGCATTTTTAAAGCGAAAGCGTATGAGATAAATTAGTTTGCTAATTCCACTCGATATATCACGTAGCTACATAAATATAGTGTTACGAGCTTAGGGTTCGTGACAATAAAAATTGCCGATAAAATTACCTAAATTAACACTTTAATTTACTTTATACAAATTAAAGTAAAAAAAAAAAAAAAACACTAATAATTAAACACACTAATTCACTTAATTTCACTCCGAAGCTTCGCTTGTGTCGCCGAGTTAAACTCTGTCTCGATCGCATCTTGCGCCATCTATTTATTCAAATCAGCAAAACATTCGGAATGTTCAAGTAAACACGCGCAAGGTACCGAGAAATCGAGTATAGATTTTCTAGAAACTTAGTTCTTCGGGCGGCGCTGTCGGTCGAGAGATCCGCGATGTCATTCTCTGCAAAGCCCACCCCGCTCTCGCTCCTGACACTAGATGGCGCTAGTTGACTTATTCACATAACACTGCCCCCTCCTAAGACATGCTCGTCCCGAGCATTATCGGTCCCATAATAACGCGCCAAGCGATCCACATGGACGATCTTAGGAGTCCCTCTTGCGCCTTTCTGTATCCGGTAGGTCACATCGTTGATCCTGGTTACAATCCGGTACGGGCCGTCCCATTTAGCTTGAAGCTTAGGAGATTTCCCTTTGCTGCGGACTGGATTGTGCAACCACACTAATGAACCTTCATTGAACCCTTTATTGTTCATTTTGCGGTCATACCGGGTTTTCATTTTCTCAGACATTTGCTGGCCCGATTGTCTGACGTGCTCATAAATGTCATTCATTTTGTTCCGCAAGTCATATGCATAATCGGTTATACTGCGTGGGGCATCAGGTGGTATCCCAGTGATCAGGTCTGCAGGCAGCCGTAATTCTCTTCCAAAGTTTGCGAAAGCTGGTGTCACTGCTGTACTTTCGTGAACAGAACTTCGATATGACAACAAAAACGGTTGTATGTGCTTGTCCCAATCTCGTTGCCGATTGTCTACAACTTTTGCTAGGTACCTCTCCAATGTCTGATTAAATCGTTCCACCATTCCATCAGATTGCGGGTGATAAGAAGTCGTTCTTGTTTTATGAGTACCCATAACTCGGCAAGTTTCCTGGAATATTTGAGACTCAAAATTCCTTCCTTGATCGCTGTGAATCTCTAAAGGTACTCCAAAACGACAGAAGACTTCATGAACTAGTTTATCTGCAACTGTTGAAGCTTCTTGATTTGGAATGGCGAAAACTTCTGGCCACTTAGTGAAGTAATCCATCACAACCATGAAATACTTGTTACCGCTTTCACTCTCCGGAAACGGCCCCGCCACGTCAATGGCTATTCTCTCCCATGGTGCACCAACATTGTACAACTTCAATGCACCTCTACTACGAGTCTGAGGTCCCTTTACAGCCGCACAACTTGTACATTTGCGACACCAGTCCTCGACATCGTTTCGACAGTGGACCCAGTAAAACCGTTCTCGGATCCTCAGTAGAGTTCGTTTAACTCCCAGATGGCCTCCTGAATAATCATTATGGTACAGCTGTAGAACATCCGGTACTTTAGCTTTAGGGACAACCATTTGTAAATGACAGCTGTCTCCCCGAACATTTTCCCATTTACGGCACAGAACTCCATCCTGAAGCAGCAAGCTATCCCACTGGGCCCAATAGCTTTTGGTGATCGAACTCATCGCTGAGACGTCGCTCCACTTGGGCTTGGGAGCACTGGCCTTCATCCATTCCAGGATCGGCTTGATGTCCGGATCTTCCTGCTGTGCACGTTGTAAGCCGTCCTTCCACTCGCTGCTGAGGTGGTCTGCCCTGAGCATCCTCACGGATACCACTCCCTTACTCTCTTGCCTAGTACAGTGTTTGCAATCTTCAGGACAAGGTCTTCGTGATAATGCATCTGCGTTGCCATGAGATTTCCCGCCGCGATGTTCGATCTCAAAGTCGTATTCCTGCAGTAGTTCAATCCACCTCGCAACTTGTCCTTCTGGATTTTTAAACTGCAATAGCCATTTTAGTGCAGCATGGTCAGTTCGTATGTGAAATTTTCGCCCCAGAAGATATTTGCTAAAATGCTGCAACGACTTTACCACAGCTAGCAATTCGCGTCTTGTGACACAATAGTTCCTTTCCGGTTTTGACAACGACTTGCTGAAGTACGCTATCACGACCTCTTGGTCACCATTCCGTTGCAACAACACACCGCCAAGTCCTATATCACTTGCGTCTGTGTCAACTATAAATTCTTTGCTTGCGTCAGGGTATCCCAAAATAGGTGTTTTGCACAGACGGTCCTTGAGCTCCTGGAATGCGATATTACAACTTTCATCCCAGCAGAAATGTCGCTTCTCCTCGGTTAGCTTATGCAGAGGTTTGGCTATATCTGCAAAGTTCTTCACAAATCGCCGGTAATAGGAGCACAAACCCAAAAATGCTCTAACCTGCGTCTTGTCTTTTGGAACCGGCCAATCCTTGACAGCGGCGATTTTCTCTGGATCTGTGCGGATACCTTCTTCCGATACTACAAACCCCAAAAAGTTAACTTGCCGTTGGAATAGTGAACATTTCTTCGGGTTCAACTTGAGGTTGGCACTCTGAATCTTCATAAGCACGCGTTCCAGGTTTTGAAGGTGTTCCTCAAACGTACGGCCCACGATGATGATGTCATCCAAGTAGACCAGACAGGCATCGCCAATTAGCCCGGTAAGTACAAGTTCCATCAGCCTTTCAAACGTTGCTGGAGCATTGCACAACCCAAACGGCATTACTTTGAATTGCCACAGACCCTTTCCCGTCGAGAACGCAGTTTTCTCCTTGTCCTTAGGGTCAATTTCAACTTACCAGTAGCCACTTTTTAGATCCAGCGTGCTAAACCATTTTACTCCTGTAAGCATGTCCAGCGTGTCATCAATTCTTGGCAAGGGATAGCTGTCCTTCTTTGTAACGTCGTTCAGACGGCGGTAATCAACACAGAACCGCATGCTGCCATCCTTCTTTTTCACCAGCACCACTGGCGAACACCATGGACTAGAGGAAGGTTCAATAACACCATCCTTCACCATTCCTTCAATCATGGTTTCCACTTCCTTTTCACGTGCTACCGGCAATCGTCTTGGCCGCTGACGAATAGGCAACTCTTCACCTGTGTTTATTTTGTGTTGAACTAAACCAGTCTTTCCTATGTCAGCATCGTTTGATGAGAATACATCGGCGTACTCGAGTAACAACTTCTTCGCCTTGACCAATTCGTTCGGGGAGAGAACACTGCGACAGTCTTCCAAAAGTGTGGTCACTCTCGTTTCTGCATCCTTGCTGGGGGCCCCAGTCGATACATATTGGCACCGACGTAACCAATCCACTTCCTCACAAGTACCAATCAGTGTGCCTTTTTCTATAATCTGTTCCCGGTCGCAAAGGTTCAGCACACGTACTCCTGAGATGTCAGTGGTCCTGACCAAGGTTCGAGCTACTTTCCATGGAAGGTCATTGTTTACCCTTTCCACAAGTACACAACGGTGAGCTTGCCCAGTGTTTCGAGGAAGACTAACCGGAATAATCGTTTCCGATCTAGGCGGAAGAACAATCTTCTTGATGCTGTACACGTTCCCTGGTAACGCACCTTCCATAAAAAGTTCCTCCTGTCCACATTTCAAAACACCTTGCTTAACGTCGATCTCGCAACAATTATTCCTCATAAAGTCTAAGCCTAGGATACAGTCGTCCATTATATCAGCCACGATGACATTATGCTGGTAGATCACGTTGCCTAGCTTCAACTCCATCTCCTTCTCTCCACGGACGGGTATACGCTGACCGGTGGCTGTTACCAAATTAATGCGTTCTCGGTTGTATGCGGAGTCCCCAAGGAACTGACTTATAAGTTGGGAACTAACAACCGTACGAGAGGCTCCAGTGTCTATGGTCAGTTTACACGGCATTCCGTTGATCTCGCCCTTTATGATTAGGCTGTTCCCATCATGGGTTTGTGAGATCGAGATCCTTGGGGCTCTTTTAACATCAGCCAGCACCCGCCCCGCAGTTCTGGCTTTTACTCGTTTCCCTGCTGCTGCTGGGCGGTGCTGTTGGCGGCACTACCCTCCTGAGATCGTTCAATTTCCCTTTCTAGGGTTCGCTTAGGGCAGCTGGATCGAAGATGGCCCTTTTCCCCACAGCCATAGCACCTTGGGCTGTATCCTTTGTTGCGGTCGCGAACTGTAGCTGCTGCAACCTCCCTGACGCGATGGGAAAGATGATCCTGCCGCACGGCTTCCACTTCCAGTGCATGGGCCAAGGCGTCCTTAAGCGTCTCATGGTGCCCGAGCCTCACAGCAGCTCTGACTTCCAGGTCACGGATGCCGTCGATGAATGTCTGCACCAGGTTCCCTTCAATGAGCGCAGGTACAGACCGGTATGCTTTTCGCACCAGCTTCTCCACTTCTAGAGCCCACTGCTGCAGGTTTTCGTTGATGCGCTGCACACGATCTTTAAGCTGCGCACGAAAGACGTGTTCCAGGTGAGCGTCGCCATATCTCGTCTCCAATGCCTCAAGGAGTTGCTCATAAGTCACTTCCTCACCGAGAGCTTCCAGAACTGTTAAGGCCTGGTCGCGCAGGCCTAGTGTGAGAGCAGTCATGGCCTGACTTTTGTTCCAGCCGTTCGCCTTCATAACAGCCTCGAACTGGATTTTGTAGGCTGACCAGGAAGAGGTACCGTCGAACGGTGGCACCTTGAACCCGCGTAGCGAAGGTGTTGTAGCTACTACGGGAGCTGTAGCTCCATCTCCAAGTTTGAGTTCGTCCAGTGATTTCTTCATGTCAGCCATTACGTTGTCAACCCGATTGTTTACTTGGTCGATTTGGGTTTCAGCTTTCTCGATTCGGTTTTCAGCTTTCGCAATTTGGGTTTCAGCTTCCGACAGGCGGTTGTCATGCTGAGCAACCCTATCCTTCACCTCCTTTATCTCCTTCCCGAAGGTAGCGTGAAGGTCCTTCATGAGAGGCATCTGCTCTTCCAACCGACGGGCCTGTTCCTCTTGTCCGCCCCGCAGCTGCTCCTCCAAACGACGAACCTGGTCTTCCTGTCGGCGGGCCTGTTCATCCTGTCCACCCCGCAGCTGCTCTTCCAACCGACGGACCTGTTCCTCCTGTCGGCGAGCCTGCTCCTCCTGTCGGCGAGCCTGTTCCTTCTGTCGGCGAGCCTGTTCCTCCTGCTGCTCTTTCATTAGACGGGCCTGTTCCTCTCGTCCGCGCTGCAGCTGCTCCTGTAGCATGGCCATCAGAGCACCTAAGTCAGGTGCCACAGACGTAGAAGTTGCTGACGGACCGGCTTCCGTGGCCGGCGGCTGGCCCTCAGACATCTGCGGCGTTGCACCACCAAATCTCCTCTGGTCCGACTCCTGCTGGCGTTGACTTCGGGTACGGACACCCTCTGTTTCCTCCTTGGGTAAAATCGGCATTATTTTATCCCACTTCTGACACCAATTGTTACGAGCTTAGGGTTCGTGACAATAAAAATTGCCGATAAAATTACCTAAATTAACACTTTAATTTACTTTATACAAATTAAAGTAAAAAAAAAAACACTAATAATTAAACACACTAATTCACTTAATTTCACTCCGAAGCTTCGCTTGTGTCGCCGAGTTAAACTCTGTCTCGATCGCATCTTGCGCCATCTATTTATTCAAATCAGCAAAACATCCGGAATGTTCAAGTAAACACGCGCAAGGTACCGAGAAATCGAGTATAGATTTTCTAGAAACTTAGTTCTTCGGGCGGCGCTGTCGGTCGAGAGATCCGCGATGTCATTCTCTGCAAAGCCCACCCCGCTCTCGCTCCTGACACTAGATGGCGCTAGTTGACTTATTCACATAACAATAGTTTTTCACCTGTGGCCAAAGATATCCGGTGAAACTGGAAGTGATGCTAGCTTTTGAGAGTTACTTATTGCATCTTACATCACGATTGCGGTAAGGCTACCGCAATATACTGTTGTTGAAGGCGAGGTAACTTCTTCACATATCATTTTGCAAACACCGCATTTCATGTTTATGGCAAAACTTGGACTTCATGCACTTAGGCAAATGGGTTTCCGATACTTATAAGAGTAATATTCTCAGCGTTGTGATAAGGTGAGTTGTTTTGAAAATTATTTTCTATCCTCTTCACGAATCTTCGTGCTTTTAGATGTGTTTTTATCTTGTGTAATATCTGATTTATGTAACGTTTTGATTATGTACGGTGTGTTTAATTTATAAATTAACAAACGATAAAAGAATTAATTATTTACTTCATAATTTCGTTATTCGTTCTCTTATATTGCATAGGCCATTGATCAGTTAGTAAGCAGTAGTGCAGCAGTGTTTAATTTAATTAAATATTCATAGAGGATAACTATTGTTGCTCAAGCGTTACAGTTTTATCGAATTTTGAAGTCTGCTTGCGTGAGAAAGGTTTAGTTTTCGATTAAATCACCAAATATCTGATTTAAATTAGGAATTTGTATAGCCTCGTTCAAATATGTAATTTATACAAAGGCAAATATCAAGACCCGGTACAGATATTTGTAAGCCATACAAATTGTTCTCTCGCTATCGGATGGACGACATGCATCGCCGCAAAAAATCTTAGCTTTGCGCTAAGGAGCCATCAACAACGTTATTATTTTTAATAACAAGGTAAAGTCCTATCTCACCGAACGTAATATTATTTTAATACCAAACAATAACTAATCATATGATATAATTGGGGTTATTGTCTCCATTCAACTGGATAATGCCTTTCTAGGACATTTTAACAGAAGAAAAAAGGATTTCTTGATAATAAAAAATATTTTAAAACTAAACATTGTAATTATTGTATTACTTTTCTTTCTAGAATTACATTTCGAATAACAGAAAATTTCTTTAAAGGAATAATGAAAAACAACATTCGCCTCACATTAATCCACCCATACTGTATAACATGATCTTAACTGAATTTTAAGCGTCAAAGAGCATGCTCGGCCTTGGTTTTATACGATTAACTCACCAAATTCCTATGAAACATCATACACATACAGCGGCGACTGGACGAATTGTAAATATTTTTAATGGCGGCTCTGAGTTCAGAACATATGACGGCAAATCTAGTTTGTCAATGTTTACAATTTAATTGTACATAAATCTTACTACTTGCGTGTGTGACATACAAGAACTGTGGACGCTATGGCTAACAGACGCTTACATCTATCCTCGGTTTAGAATAATAATTCTGATGCGTTGTCGTCACTGAGAAATATTATGGAATGTTTCGTTACTGACAAACTACGTCTCCGGTTTTCGTTACTACGAAACACAGTAACATTGTCCTGCTGTTTAGACGATTTTGGAATGGATTTTGATATTCGGTGAGAATATAGTGCTTATTTTTGGTCGACCTAATCGTACTGCAGCCGCATGATAAACTGCACTGTGGCTCTGCGACATAAAATCTCTATTGAATAATCGTCTCTTTATTGAGGTTTACTAGAGTTTATATAATTGCGCCCCAAAATTTTGTTTTACTAAACAGATGTGAAGTAATTAAATTTGAATTCTCTTGTTAACATGGAAGCTGTATTTGAGAGATACGTTAACATTAATATTGTGTTTGTTTGTTAACAAAGGGGCCCTTGATACTAAAGAGTCTCGGTGTTGACGTCTAACTCGCGGAATTTAATTAACTTCATTAACTTCTAAATACTCTTAACGTCTTTGATACCTCAGCTCCCTTCCATTGACAAACATTTGTGTACATGACAGTCGCTGTCAAACTTTTATCAACCTTGGCGGTGCGTTTAAAAGTTGTTTGGCAACAGTGATTTAGGCGTGATAAAACGAATGGAATGAAGTATGATAGGGGCCCGCATTGCGGGTTTATCATACGCTCATTTCTCATTGTCTGCCGGCACCTCGAGCGCCGCTACAAGTTTCTGTCAGGACTGGTGCAGTTTAATGCATATTATAACGCAGTAAGCACTCGGAATGGGCTAAGCGGGGAAAGCAATATCGCGGCCGACGCCACAGTGCGGGCGAACTTTTTATTGAAAGAGTAAACTGTTCTTTTTCACAGGACGCCACGAGCTCTTTGTGGTGTCGGTATTTCGCGCAACTTATTTTTCCCTCCAGTGTAAATAATAAAGAACTAAGATAGCTGCGGATTTTCGGTATGCTCCTCTTTATGCTCTATACCGAGTGTTAAATACATTAAATCATTTTCACTGCAACTGTTGCGGCACGGTAATTAGCTGCATTGAAACATTTTATTGCGCATAAAGCTTCGTAAAGAGACGTTCCTATAATATAATAATATTCAATGTAAGCTTTCACGCCGGTATTGAAAACGAAACTAAATTTACATTATGCTGATTAAGTCGGAGTAATTATTACGGTACGTGGCTAAAGCACATGAGGGAACGTCAAAGGTAACGCTTAAACAATTTAATATTCCACACGAGCATTTCAAACGCCAACTCGAACGTAGCTCGCTTTTCGTAAAAGTTGTTCAGTAAACGAACTCCCCCTTCGTTAGATATCTACGTGAGTTTAATCCATTCTGAGTTTAATCCATTCCGTAATCTTACGGTATGGCGGGCAGGGCTTAGATCGATCTACAAGGAAAATTGGTGAAAATTGCAACGAAAATTACCATTCGGAGGCGTTGTTTGGAGCGGTGCGGCAGACCGAATTTATGCGGTACTGGAAATGTGACGTTAGGTCTCTGCGGTCGGCGCAGACCGGGCGTCCGAACTTATACTGCCAGTGAGAGCTGTGGTTTCAATTCTATGCTAATAATTTAAAATTATATTTACATAATTATTGAGCGTGAAAATGTAGGCTGATTTGGAGTCCATGTTAATCTTAATATATATAAATTACGTGTCACGTTGTTTGTCCGCGATGGACTCCTAAACTACTTAACCGATTTTAATCAAATTTGCACACCGTATGCAGTTTGGTCCAACTTGAGAGATAGTTTTTTTGCCCATGAGTGACACATATTTTTTTTCTGCAAATTTAGGGATTTTTATTAGGACATGATAAACGCAAGCAGCAACGGAAACGGAGCAACGTCTGCCTGATAAGCTAGTTTATTATAAATTTGTGCTAAACAAAAGAGCAAAGAATGATCCCAGTGTATTTTTATACAAGCGAGGGTGACAAATGAGCACATAGTACATCTACTCTCGATTAAGAATCAAAATGCAAATGCATTATCACTCCTAATGACTAAGATGAACACTAGAAAAAGGGGTCACCGATTTTCATCAGTCACCACAAGAAATAAGCATTATGCTGATATTACGCGTATCATGTAAATTAAAATTGTTAATAATAAACCTAAGGTTGTAATAAAATAAATACCCAAAAAGTATTTATTTCATTATACTTACAAAATTCCTTAAAGGATGGCTTTTATATGTCCACCATGTGCTCCTATTTTAGCTGAGTAAAAACCTTCTTTCTTTGTCTTCCTGGAGGCAGGCCTCGTCTAAGCAATTTTTATAATAATGAACTGCATAACTAACAAATTGTCACAAATTTGAAAATTAATATGTACATAGTATGGACCAATGTATATGGACCAATTTACAACTACACCCATTTTATGATAATAATATATAAAAAGAAATAGAAGCAACTGCACAGAAAAATCACGGATCGTTTTTGTTGCTCTACTAAATAAAATAGTTAAATAGCATCAATCTGCTAGAAATAAAGTGTACGGTTTAAAAGCTTGAGTGCTTCTAAAAGTGAATAAATTGTGAGTTGACAAAAATAGTTGAAAATTGTAAGTGTTTCGTACGCTATTTGGGTACAAACAATGCAGGATGTAACAGGTTTTTCGTGTTTTAAACTTTAATCCAATGTTTCGCAGTCGAATGTGCATAATCCTCTAACTCCCAGCGGGTAATACGCTATGGGCATCCAGACGACAGTCCAAACGTCCAAACATCAATGGCGAGACAAGTTATGGCCTTTGTGCCACTTTCACACGCCGCCAGTTTTTAATCTCGTGCTACGGGTGGCATTTTTTAATTCTTCGCTTTTATGGAATTTCGCATAGTAATGTTTTCTATGATTGTTTTTGATGTTACTTTGAGTTTCGGCGCTCGTTGATAGATATACGGATTGCTAAAGTGCCTTGTTAGCAGCCAGTACAAAGGAAAGTTTCTCGTGTTCATCGGGACGTTCATAATTCAGTTTTCAAAAGTTTTGTTGTATGTATTCGTAGTACGTACTTTTAATAATAAAATAAAATAAGTAAAATAAAAGTAACATGAAATTATTTGGAGACTGTTTATAAAACTTAACTAAAATAATAATTAAAATTATAATATTTACGATTAAAATTAATTATATACAATATAAAAGAAGAAACTATAATATAGAAAATCTAAAACTAATAATTTAAATCGTCAAAAAGACCTGCTCCCCGTGGTATAGTGCCAAGAACGCTGGCGGCGTTATAAGAGGGCTGGTTCTTTCCTCGCTCAAAGAGCCTTTGAGCGAGGAAAGAACCAGCCCTCTTATCACCAGCAGCGACGACCAGTCATGGATACAGTTCCTTTAGAAACTTTATTGCACGTGGACCCCACGGACCGACAGTCTCTACAGCAAATGGCACAAATATGTAGTCATTTCTCAAAGACTCAAAGAAATTTGGCTGCCTCTGATGCTACCCCGGCTCTAAAAGACCCTTGAGATGAGAGGCCGCCAAAGTGTCAACGCAAGTAGCATCCCACACTAGGGCTTTACCTCTCTCCGAAGGGACCAAAGTCATATCGTCGGGTCTCCTGCCATCGTCTCTAAATATCCTGCAAGGCTCTAAAACCGAGGGGATATTTATAGAGACAAGAGCCCTTCGGATGATTTCATTCAAAGAACCGTGACGGGAAAACCTACCTGCACTTTTCTTGCATGAAAGTCCGTGGAGCCCAAACTCATCGACGCTGCTACCACAGGGGCACTGGTGAGGTTGACAAATAGCCACTCCTAGCCGGATTCCTACGGCGATGCGCAAGCTTTCCCCATCAAGCAATGTAACGAAATTACTTGATGGTAGAGCATGTAACCAGTGGCTAGATTCCTTAATCGAAACAGCTAGAAGGCGAGCCTGATCTTGTTGAATATGGAAATTTTGAAATAAATTTTTCAGGACACTCCGTACCAACGGAATATCCCACTGTTTTTGTTGGTTAACTTCCAGTGGGACATTTTCGCCGGGACAGAGCGTTAGCCATGGTTGTGACACACAAAGTGTCTTTTTCGGAAACTTGTAATGGTTGCATAGAAGTACTGGGAGGCAGCGGTAAATTCTGGGAAGGATTGACCGAAGGATGTTTCTGACGAAGGCCTTCAAGAGTTTCGACATTACGAGGAGCGAGGATGTCATCTGAGAATAAAATACGAGATGCATTTTTTAAGTCGTCGTCCATTATTTTTGATTCAATAACTTTTTTTAAATCAAATTTAGGATAAGGTCGAGAGAAATGAGAATTAATTGGGTAATTCAAATTTTGAAAAGAATTTTCTTTTAGTTGAGACGTAATTATCAAAAATCAAAATCAAAATTCATTTATTTCAGACAACAAAGGTCCATGGGTTAGTAATACATTAATGCTTAAAAACTAAGTGTTAGTATTTTGAAGACAAATTAAATTAATTTATATTTATATTATAATTTAGAAATAAAATAGAATTATAATATATCTAGAATAAATTAAATCTAACTTAGTCAATTGACTCGAGATTACATCATACACACACAGACTAAATCAGAAAAAACAATTCTAAATTACATTCTAATTTGTCATGTACCTAAGAGGCACTCCGTGCGGTCGACACCCCGAAGAATTATTATCCACTGTGTATGTCATCGTTCGCACAAAGTGCCTTACAATAGGCGCATGCGGATCCTCTGCCACTGTTCTCAGGATGCTGTTTTCACTTCTCCGTATCCTTCTCATTAGTGACGGGTAATTATGATTTATTTATTGTTTTACTAAAATGAAAGTGGGAATACGCGATTGTAAATAATTTTTGCCAACTTTTTTCACAATTTGTTAGACAATTTTGAATAGTTAATGATGCAAGTTGCATCCTCGCGCTTCTGGGAATTCTTTTAACCACTGGTACGTTACTATACAAATTGTATAATTGTTTCGGAAAAAGTGAAGAATTTGTGTTATTAGGTATATTATCAGAAGAGTAATGAATTTCTACGGTAGGCTGTGAAGCCGAAATATTTTTAGTATGGCATCGTTTAATGTGTATATTTGAACCCTTTTTACCTTTAAACAGCCTACCGTCGGTACAATTTTGACACCGTAGGAAATCCGGCTGTGAATGTATTGGAGCGATAATATTCATAGAAAATGTAAAAAAATAAAAATGTAAAAATATATCTACAGCACTCAAAAGTCTATAATTTAGTATAAATCAAAATCTTGAAAATTAAAAGAAAGACCTAGTTATCGAGCTTTGTTTATCGCCTTATAGCAATCTAATATTAATATTGTGTACGATGAACCACCAGGCGTTGCATCTTGAAGTGACCTACAACTATAACCGCTTACAGTTGATGGTTTCAAAGCTTTAATATTGAAATATATTATTTACATAAAACCTTATTTTTCGGAATTTCAGGAATAAAATATAAATATATTTTAATTAAAATATTTGGTTAAAATATACGACAGTTGTCAAATGATTTTGTGTGAATTCGTGTGTGAGAGGATGAGTGTAAGTTTATGTATGTGTTGTACGGCGATATACCATTTAGTTAGTGCAATCGGGGAATATATGCTAGAGTATAGGGTCTACGTACTTTTTTACTTGATCGTTTTTATGATGGCCTTGCAATTATAAACATATCTATGTACATAAACATATATACATGGTGTAGTTTTAAATTTATTAGGTCTAAAGTAATAAAACATCAAATTGAGTAAATGACCAATAATCTCGGCTTTAAAGCAATCGATTAAATATAATAAATACGATGGAATTTACGGGCCCAGCTAGCATATAGCCCGTTTTAACTGGTCACAAAATCCTTAATTAATACTTACGAAACTCGAAACTTACAAGTCGAAATAAAATATGCATTAAGTAAATAATGTTCTAAAGTGACTCATGAAAGTGTTTATACATAACACATATGTGCACAAATAGTAATAAATAGTGGCAGTTTGAGAGCTCCCTGCATATATTACCGTCAGCTCGCACGATACCCGTGGGATAAATGTGAAAGCCTGTTCTATAAATGCAACTTACCTTATCTATAGCTGTGGCAGCTCAGTGGGTAAGAGGAGCTGTGCTATCTCATTTACTAGCCGTTCTCTGTAAATGTTAAAGTACACGAGTAACCCGGGTTTGATCGTCACCGGAGCTAATATTAGTAATTGTTGACTGCAATTTTAGGTGCAGATTTTAAAGGAAAAGACCGTGAAAAAATCTGTAGTCAAAGGAATAAAATATTTGAATGAATTAATGAAATGTTTATTCACCCCTAAAAAACTGTGTAAACAAGACATAAAAAATAGCAAATATAAACCGTGTTTACACAAAAACTGTGTTGTGGTATGAAAAGAGATCCGACTCCGTATTATGCTGGAGCAGAGTTGCCACAGTGTTGTTATTCTGACTGTGATATATTTACGAATTTATTTTTTATCTGACATATTTTTACTATAATAAACAATTACATAAAATTAAGATAAATCATAATAACAGAACTAACTCTAAATAACATTATATTATACACTTCAAATACAGATTGAAATAAACAAGCAAAATGAGAAACAATTTAATATTATGATAATTATTTATTAATAAGAACACCTACACATAAAATAACATAAAAAGTTTATGGTGGGCGTATTTAAAGACATAAAAATGTTAATAAAATTAGTCAATGTGTCCTAGGCATATTATGCTAGAAAATTGTTTCTCAGGTCAATCAAGAGCTTTGCCAGGTAGGCAAAAGACGTTAGCGAATCGTAATAACATCTTTGATTACGACATTGATGATATTTCGATTCTACTAACACGCACTGGGACAGAGCGGAAGATAATTTCTTCAAAACCCTCTCAAAGATAAACTCAACCGTGAAACGTTCATATAGAAGAAAAAGAAAAGAATTACAATAATTTGAGTTAAATATATAGCTGTAAATACTTACTTGTACCAGCATAGTACACCGTGTATTCCAGTTGGTGACCCATCATATCCACTCTCACTCTATCCACAACCAATCTCGTAAAGAATAGGTCTCTCTTGTAGTATATAGGTTTTTCATTTTCATGCGACACAGCACTGTCCATCAATGGATGAGATCTGTCAGAAGAAAAAACACACATCACTTAATTAGCAGATACTAAACGAGTTATTGAAAGATAGGTAATAGCTTGAATTCCTTTGCGGTTAGTTAAAAATAAAAACGGCAATAATTTCTTTTCCAGAAATTAATATGAACTTACTAGTACCGGATAATTCAACAGCAAAAACAACTAGGTGGCCTTTGCATTAGCATACATTTTAAGGATAATGAGAACTTCTACCTTAAAGGAAACAGACGTTAGAGTGCTGAAATATCATAAATGCACGAGGAACAATTACATTGCTACGTCGTTTCCACGCTCCGCTACAAACCGCTACTATAGTACGGTGCAAACGTTAGCATCGGTGTCAAAGCTTGTACACATCGTCGCAACAACTAAATACCTCATTTAATTCAAATTCCTGTCAAAAATCACGTAACATTCACGTAATTTTCAACAGACTATTTTAGGTAAAGTACATTTTCACGCCAGGATCGTAAAAAGAGGAAAAAAGATTGAACACTCTCGGGGTGAGAGCGTCGGATAATTAACAGGACGTGTCGCTAGATAAAAGTGCTTGCAGATTTCAATGAGTGCGACATTCTAGACTCGCTGGAAACCGCGCATAGCCTAACTCGTGCACGCGTTTTAAACGACAATCGTTGGTTTGTTTATGTTCAACTACCAAGTGACATTGTCTAATCAATTCTTTATATAACACATTGAGGTTGATGGATTTTCCATTTTTTCTTTAATAATTAAATTTTAGCAAGTGTTTTAAATAAAACTATTTTTTTGTGCACGATAGTTATGTAAAAACATAGTATATTTTTACGTCTTTAAGAATAATTAGTTCCAAGTACCTCCATTTTTTATGATCATTACAACATTCTATAAGCCGACAGCTGAGCAAAAGCTTTCGTCAAGGAATGGTCCTGAGCCATCTGTATCCATCGACTTTCTGCATGTCTTACGTACGAGTACGTTCAGGTACTCGTAGTATTTCATGCGTAAACCTTCCCTATTCATCGGTTGATAATTCTTCAAGTTATATGACTGGCTCTTTACCACTACAGTTTACTAATCCATAAGGCTATATTGATTAATCCGGTTCTGCAGCTGATATCGCCATCATATCAGCTGCAGAAAAGGACACAGACAAACACAAACATAGTCAAACTCCAAGCATAACCCCATCTATAGCCCACTTATAGAATTTAAGGCCACTTATAGACTTTAAGTTTGCTCAAAAAGCCAGATCTAAAAGACCACGTCTCAGATGCATTTGATACCGCCGGAAAAATGAACTGGTAGTTCACTCCTGTTTATATTTTTTTAGGAATGGATGACTTGTAGCTGTGTCGTAAACTTGTGAACACTGCCCAGTCGAGTTGGATCCGTCGATTGACCTCTGAGTCACAGTTTAAATAATTTGTTCTAGGTAAAAATACACGTCAAAAACTTTGACCACAATATTAAGTAATACAAACAACATTTTATTAGTTTTACGGAGTAACTATCTGATAAAAGACGCGTAAATTCGCTGGATTCATGCGATTCAGGATCGTATTTCGTCATTCCTTGGAGGAAAGTTGACTTGTGAGGGGCTGTAATGATAATGATGAAGGAAAACCTCTGCGTTTTTCTTAATAACGTAACTCACCTAATAAAATTAAGCACAGTATCTGGTAGGGAAGAAGTGTCATTCACACAAGTCCCCGGTCTCGGTTCAGGGACTCTGCTACTAATAACAGGTAGCCATGCAGAGCTGGACGTAGCTTGCTCTTTGAACTTGCCCTCGAAGGCCTTTTGGATGTCGCCAATGGTGAAGGTACAAATGGCCGATCCCATTAAGCCAGTAGAAGCCGTAGTAAATACTCCATAGAAGCGGCTATCATCGCCGGGAATTTTATAGATGCTCTCTGTTGAATAAACAAAACGTACTTGAGGACATATTTAAAAATAATTACTATAATTTTTGAATATTTTAAAACAATATTCCAATCCTAAAATAATTAAAGCACTTAAAAATTATTAAAATACAATGCTTAGAAAGAAACCAAGTAAAGTAATAATCATCAGCTGTTAAAAATGTGGTACTTGAAGAAGGAAACCGGATCTAATTGTAAAGAAAAATGTGTAAGCTTCCCTACTCTAAAACCAACCTAAATATTAAAAATAAGACTTAACATTTTAGCAATTCTACCGAGTTAACTAGTTAAATACAATTTGCATATTAAACGATTCAAAAACTGAGCCGGAAAATTATCAAGTGCCGGCACGAAGTATAATTTGTTCTTGGTTGCCCAAAGTTATGAGAGTTGACTATCAAATCGTTGTAATTGTGTGACACGAACTTTATATCTCGATGTCAACAAAAGTTACCGCGACAATTAAACTAGCTTCTGCTACTATAAACGTCAATCTTAATAAATGGTAAGCCTAACGAGAAAATGTCTTACTAATCCAAATTTGGTATCATAATAAGCATTTGTTGTATGAAGTGAAATCAATTCGACTATTTTACATTTTTTAAACATCAGAAAATAAAATTATATTTGTCAAACGCCATTTAATACCTACTGTCGTTTCAAAATTAGTTAAAAGTTCTTTTAATCAAAGATTTAAATCGTTCTTTGAAAGGAATATTATAGTGAATCGTTTAGTTTGTATATTGTTAAATTAGTAATAAATATCGTTATCTATTATTTGATGTTTAAGGTTAAATGACATTGATATTTTAATACAAAACTCCTCAAATTAAAAAAAAAGAAACGGAATCGAATTAAATTAAATTTTAATCAATTGTAACCACCTACTTTGGCAAAACATTAGTGTAATTGATAGAATCGGGCGTTACTTTGCGAAAATCCATTATAATAAATGATATTATTAGTTACTTTGCAACCATCCGCTAAATTAAATAAAATTATGTGTCTTACCTAGTTTGAAGAGCACCTCCCGCCCTCCCTCAATTGCGTGCACTGATCCCGTCACCACCAACGGTAACGGTAGCGGTAGAGGCGACACGTTTGCGAACACGTGTCGTATCAACGTCGATGATGTTTCTTTCATAGAATAGTGGTGTTGGGAGAAGTGGTGCTGGTATTGTTGGTGACGGGATTGATGCACGCAATTGAGGGAGGGCGGGAGGTGCTCTTCAAACTAGGTAAGACACATCATTTTATTCAATTTAGCGGATGGTTGCAAAGTAACTATTTATATCATTTATTAAAACATTAGTGTTTTATAATTAGAACTTCATATTTTTAGGTAAATTGATTACAATAGTAATGAAGTTTTTATCCCAAAACAATAGTAAAGTTACAGCCTATATACGTCCCACTGCTGGGCACAGGCCTCCCCTCATTTCTGAGAGGGTTTTAGGGCAAGGAAGCGTCCGCCGCGTTGCCCTAATGCGTGTTGGTTGAACTTCACATGTCTTCGAAATATTTTTTTTCTTATTCCTCAGACATGCAGGTTTCCTCACGATGTTTTCCTTCACCGCCGAGCTCGTGGAAAATCAGCACTTAAAATTGCAATTAACAATTTCATTGGTGCCGGCGGGGATCGAACCCGGGTTACTCGCGTTCTGTTATATTTACAGCGAGCGTTAACCATCTGAGCTACCACGGCTCCTTCTCTTGAGCCGTGGTAGCTCAAAACAATAAGCTTTCAAAAAAATAACATATTATGTATTCATAGTACACGTTTATTGTTTATAATATTTTATCGTAAGAGTATCATTATTTTAATTGATTGAAGATGAAAATGGTTTTTCATTTATAATAAGAATAATTAGTACATTTTTAGTGAATATTCAAGCAACGCACTTAATATCCCAAATAGCCAGCATCGGATATACCCATTACACACTCATGAGTAATGCAGGGAATGCAGTGGGGATCGCGCGAAAAACCATAGCGACGCTCGTACCTCGAACGTTAATATTAAATGAAAGCAGTCGCATGACTCGGCTTCCAAAGAGCGTAAGAAATTGGCTAGACTTTTCTCAATGATATCTCTCTAGCTCTATTAAATTTGAAGCTGTTTGCATGAGATTGACAATTGTTTTTTTTTTTTGCGATTAGAGTGAATGAAAACTGTATGTAAGGTGTTTTATATTTTTGAAGGCAGTTATGATTTATTAGTAAAGAAGTGTATGTTTTATTTATTTATATTATTTTAGATTTAAAGTATAAGGAACTGTTATTCAAAACATTTAGAATATTATATGTACATTATACTACATGTACATTATTATACTAATACATATTCAAAACATTCATAGGCGGCTAATAACTTAATTTTATGAATGCCTGTCATAACATAAAATTTGGGTAAAAGGTATCATTATGACTTTCGCTTCCCATAAAATCGGCAAGGCTCAAAGCTTTGAGTAATTCAAAAAACATATTATGAAAAATCACATTTTAAATCAGTGATCTATTAATCTACTTTTCTCAAATGAGTTAAAGAGTATTTGAGTATGATATATTATAATATACTCGCGATCTGCCCTGGTTTCGCTCGGGTGATATCTGGATTATCAACAGCCACACTTACCGGGTCTAACTACGCATATAACCTTCACGGAAGTGCAAGCAATATGTGGACAAAGTTTTACCGCAAACTGATGAACTGTATAGCAGCGCATAAAATACGAATAAATAAATAATAATTTAATATATAAGTTTATAATTATAACGTATTTGACTGTCTAATTGGTGTAGTGGTCGTAAGCGCGACTGCTGATCATGATGGGTTACGAGTTCGAGTTCGAGGATGTGGCTGATTCGTTCTGAAGGAATTTATTACTATAATAATCGAAGTAGGTATACGATATTATCAGTTTTTTTAAATAGTTTACGTTATTTATCTTTCGTATTTTTAGTGCACAATAAACACACCTCAATAAAGTTTTGTCTGGAAGTGATCGCTGTTTAGTAATAACGTCGGCTATCTATTTGTACATTTAGTATACATTTATATTGAGATGTGTGCAATAAAAATTAATACCAAATAAAGAATACATATTTCAAAAGAAGTGTCAGTGAATTCTGTGCTTGTTCACCGCCTTTATTTTATGAAAAGGAAATGAATTGAGCTCAGATTAATTTATTAAATATATTTTATAGTCACCGATGAATTTACTGCCAATTTAACTACTGCTGCCAAACGTAACTAGAATTAAAAAAAATTGTTTGTCTATAGGTATAGGTCCCTGTGGGCACAGACCTCTTCTCTTTTCTGAGGCAAGGAAAAATGTCCTAAAGGCACGGAAGTTTCCGGGGCGCTATCCCAATGGGTGTTTGCGGACTTTCTTCGAAATATATATTTTTTTCTTATTTTCCAGACATGCAGGTTTCCTCGCGATGTTTTCTTCACCGTCGAGCATGTGGTAAATTAGCACTTAAAATTACAATTAACAATTTCATTGGCGCCGGCGGGGATCGATCCCGGGTTGTTCGCATACTGTGAAATTTATAGCGAGCGCTAAACATCTGAGCTACCACGGCTCACTAGGAAGTTATCGAGTAATTATAATTATTCTTAGTAAAAATAATAATAGTAAATAAAAGTTTAAGTAACATATATACTTACGAATCTCATTGAAGTAGAAAGGAAACTCTCCAGGTATGCTACAATTGAGCCTTGCTTTTAGATACGTTGCCCAGTTCTGGTTAAGTATGTTTTTGCCACCGGTATCTCTCTTGCAAACTCTGGCGACTCTTGAGTATACCGCTTTGCCACAGTTGATATATTCCACGGCCGTTTCACGGAAGAAGAAGAGAACATAGTCGCCAACGTCGAAAGACCCAACGAAGTTTGGTTCTAAGTAAAAAGAAGAAATGATTTAATAATTTTTGCTTAAGCTTAAGGAAAAAATATTTGTAGTGAGCGAGAAGCTGCATCACCAGTGATCACTCCCCAGGGAGTCATATCGATGATGGCGGGATTGATTTGAGGGTATATAAAAAGAATTCCACTTGTTTGTGCACTGTAAAGTTCACTGTATTGCGCGAGAAATTCCGCTTAAGTCATTCTACGAGTGCTAAGATAGTGTCGTGGTTCTGTCCATTGAATTAAATTGTTTGTTCTGGTTCTCCAGAACCAGAAGAACAACACCATGTGCTTGCCTTCTGGCAAGCACATGGTGTTGTTGAGAGGCTGCCCTGTGTTACGCGTGAATGGGTGGTGTGGCTGATGGTTTGCATACTTTAGTGTTATCATGTAATTATGTCCTTAACGTTACACCAGGGTGTAATTGTGACGGGGACATATTACGGTACAGTCGAACTATAATTGCTCTATACTGAATGTATAGTGCATTACGCTGTCTTATACCGATAATGATTAATTTCATAAGCAGGAGTGCAAGTTGAACATTCGCTCTTACACTATTATCATTTTTAACAATTAATCTGTCCTGATATATTTCCGACATCAGATGTGGGATCTCCTGTTCCATTCCCGACATTTTTATTAAAAAAGGTTATTATATAATAGATTTGTTTTCAGTTTACGATGCTATATTTGTTGTGAAATTATTGTAAATAATCTATAAAGAAGCAGTCTATATGTAGCGTTTTGGGAGAAGGAAAAGTTCGTCGCGCTGCCCCAATTCGTGTTGTCAGTTTTATTTAAAGGTACAAAATGCACGTTCCCAGATAAATATACCAATACTTGAACGACCGAGTTGCGCTCGGCGTTAAGTGTACATAATATAAGTTTCACAGCGATTAAAACTATCTAGATACAATTCGAACGTTATCTAAATAAAGAAAAAATTAATACCTAAAGTATAGGATATACAATATCGAATTGCTGTTATTTTGTGTGATGTTCAATGCATATTAGACGAAACCGAGTACGTCATTTTATACCGGGCATTTATAGCTCGTATTAATATGTGCTTGTTTGTTGGTCGCGTAATGAACTAGTCACGTGTCTAGGATTAGGGGCACGCGGACTGCAGCAATATCGTTGTCCTTCGACTATTCTGTCTCTGAACTAATGCAGTTTAATGAAACCGAATGGTAGGGTCCACTACATTTTAATTTTAATAAGTCCTTGCCCCTTTAAAATTATTGGACTATAAATTATTTTTGCTTCATCATAATTAATGGGCGCGTTAAACCGGGTTTTGTTGAAGAATGCGTGTTACATGTTTATTGATTGATCTGATATTTATTATGAAAAATCACACAAAGATTATATTAATTTAAAAAAAAACATGTTGGCGCTTTGTATCAAAATATAAATTTTCTGTTATTCTAACATATTAACTGAAAATTTTTATTTATTATATTTTTTAAACTACTTACATGCGTATGTACTTGTAATACAATAAAAATATATCAAGTAATCCAGTAGTCAGGTAGTCAAGGTACAAATTTATACACTATGAGTCTGGGTTCGAATTTCAGCCGGAATTGACAAAAACACAAGATTTTTGGGTGTCGTCGAGTGTCGTGATATGTTTGTCAGCATGTGACACTATTATTGATTATGTCGTACAAGTTGGATCGATTTTATTGTAGATATTGTATATGAATGGAGACGCGAGAATGCTTCTATGTGGTCGAAGTTGAAAATAGATCAAGCAAACCACTTCGAGTCTTCAGGATACAAAAGGCACGTCATCCGTTGATCGGACCAAAAATTAATATTTAAAAAGTGGAGACAGGCCGGGTTAACCCTTACATCAGGGCGTCAAACATCTTATCCCCTCCGCAACCATGGGTGCTGTGAAGTACCTAAATCCTTGAGACTAATACGTTAAAATTATACGCGATAAAATCTTGAAAATTATTTTTATTAAAAGGTCTTCATAATTGTATTTTATCGGAAATCCACCGCTAAACATATGCCTCACGCATATATTGCCACAAAGCACTGCCATATGCCACCTGGATCCAACGACTCCCTGCGTGTTTCATCAGGTCGTGACTCCATTTGGTGGAATATCACTGCAACTGCTTACACGAGCCTTTAATTGATTTTATATATACGGGGTTATTTTCAAAGATTAGTCACATTTTAAACTTAAGTTCAAATTTATAAATAATGATATATCATTATTGCAGTTTAACAAAAATACGACTTAATAAGGCTTCTACTTTTATTTGAAATTATCCCAAATTGAATGTGATTTACGTGCAACAACGTTTTTGCCTACCGATTGACCCCTAAGAATGTGTGCGTGCGCAGTAAAATTAGTTAAATTAATGCATTACCACGCATTTTGAATTTAAAAGATAAAAAGGACAGAAAGATTAAGATCTTTTTTTATTAACTTTTCTTCCCCATTTGCCAGTATAACTTATTCTGAACCTTCTCTGCAAATTTGGCCAGTTATTACAAAATAAACCTGTATAAATTGTCTGAATAAATGTTCATTAGACATAAACTGACACACCTAAGTCATCGCAAATATTACCTACTAACGCTGCCAAAACATTAATTATATAGATTGTGAAAAATTATGAAAAAATTAATAATTACAACGTGATCTTTAGAAATTATATTGATATATTTATCACACTCCAAACTTTTTTGTTTAGAGTATGATCCACTAATGTAATAAAGAGTAAAAATTATTTGTTTAATATTACATAAAATCTCTTTTACTAACGAAAAGCTACACTATTTTGGAGGTGATCAAATATAGTTTTCCGTGTTGAAATCAGTATCATATTTGTAAAAATCAAGTCTGAGGAATATAAACGCGCTGCTGCGAACTGCGGTTGCGTTATTGGAGTGCATTGATCATATAGCAAGCAATATAAATTAACAATGTACCGCAATAAACTGGATTTTTTAAAAAACTAAGAAATGAAATAACCGTTTAATGTAATGTAATTATTGCATGTATATTGATGGTAATTATTTTTTCGTAATATTAGAAAAACATTGAAACAAATTAGGTTTTCCCTTTAACGCTGAGGGTATCTGCTGGTATTTTATTGTCTTTAATATTATACTACTTATTTACTTAAAGTTTAATAAAACTAATACTCTACATGTAGTTAGTTAATTTAAGAAAATCTTCCTTCTAAAAGTTCTTTAATTAATCTTATACAATAGGTACAATCTATAATATTAACTATGCTGGACGTATATATCCTTATATGGCAAAGAAAGGTTATTTGGTGAGATAGGCAATTTGATGATAGACTTTTAAGTCTTTCACGACGTTAACTACGCACGCAGTTAAGTACGCAAAATAATTCATCACTACGTCTCTTTCGTTCTTGCGGCAAACTGCAGTTTACAAAGTCTATCACCAAATTGTCTATCTCACCAAATAACCTTTCTTTAACCTTTCGTCCAGTTCTTGGGCACAGGGCTCCTCAAACTTCAGAAGGGGATATGAAGCTGTTAGATCGCTGCATAAATAAATTTACGTACTCTCTTAAACTTATCTACCTATACAATGTTTACCTTGAACGCAAAGTGTCAGCGGAGATCGAATTCGGGTATACGAAAGTACGCAATACCGCGTACTTTAAATTTACGTAGAGCGCTTATCTCTTTGCTCCGAAGCTCAATAATCAAGGTTTATAAATGATGATTTTTTTTTATTCATTGAATTAAATTGTTATTCGATATAATGACATTTATACAGAGAATAAGTGAGACTACGCTCAAATAAAGCTATAAATTGTATAAATGATAAATTAATCCTTATCGTTATTATATTATAATTAAGCAAAAGCGTAGGTAATGAATACAGCTGCATTAAAGTTAACTAAGCGAGTTTTTTATATATAATTTTTACTTTTACATTATGCAAATTACCAGGTGAAGATTGGGGCATGTTACAGCTCGTTAGAGCGAGCGCAGATTAATTTCCAGTGTTTAGTCGTAAACAGGCCAATTCCAGTCTAAATCGTGTCAGAGCCGATAATTGTAACAATAGTACTAATGATTACAGGAGTACGCGCCTCGGGCGGTCGTTGATTGCTGATTAGTGACGTTTCAATTTTCAATGATTTCACTGATTTGTGAATTCATCGACCATCCTTCCTGAACAATTAATGAGCAATTCATAGCTTCAAAATGATTTTAAGCGGATCTAATTTACATGTATTATCCATTTAACTGAAATAAAATCTAAGAATATTTGGAATAATAATGAAAATAGGATAATTATCCACAATTAGCATTCTATGCCATCGTCGCCATCATCACAAATGTACCTATATACTTAGTTATCTACGGATTATATTATCAGGAATAAACGCACACTCTTTTTGACATCCTGATGGTCAAAAAGAGTGTGCGTTTGTATTTCATCATCATTTGATCTGTTTTAAATTGTATATGAAAATACTGTAAAACTAAAAAAAATACCAAACAATTGACGAATTAACGTAAGACATTGTAGGACATACCTTAAAAAAACCTTCTTTTTCCAAAAATATTATAGTACCTATTAAAGTAAATTTATGAATAAATAATGAATGTATGTACTCACTGTCTAGCCATTTGGAGTCGTATTTCAAAGTCCTTTTATACGAGAATTCACGTCGTCCAGTAGTTAAGTTGTGCAGGTCAGTTCTAAAGATGACTGTATCAGCTTTGGTGAATTCTGCGTTAGTGCCCGAGTATAAGGCGGGTAGACCGCCTGGGTTGCCACGCTCCACCCACAACGCTGTGGAGTTGTCGGCCGGGTCGTAGGGACACTTAGCGATCCCCATGCCGATGCCCGGCACGTACTCATGACGGGGCAGGTGTGTCAGGTTAGACTGCAACAAAACATTAACGTTTATTTTTATTCCTTTCCATTCGATACATTCCACCTCTGTTGTTAAGTATAAACGCGCCTTTTAACGAGCGCCCAGGTATCCATTTGCATGGAATTGGATCGGATCTCCACCCTCCACTTCTCCGAGCAGCGCCATTAAAAGTTAAATATTAAAAATTTTACGGTTGAACACTTCAATTTTATACGCTATTAATCAAAAACATTTCTAAAAAAAAACGCATAACGAGTAGATTTATGCGCCTCAGTTTCAGCGTAACTGGCCACCCCGGCCCTGTACTCAACAACACATCTGCTATTAATTTTAGGAAAAATAAAAAAAATCACGTCCGTTACACGTTTTGTGCGATTTATAGAGCGAGACTTATTATTTTCGAGGCGTTCGAATATTTTCGGCGCCGTATGAACGCTGTACGGAGAGGTGGTCTATTAGTATAATGCGATGGGTGGCGGTAAGGTTTTCTAAATTATCATAAAATTACTAAATGTAGCATAAACGTGGGGTGGGCAGCGCGCCCGTCGTCGTGGATTGAGACTTTATGTAAATTTTAACGACGCTGCGACCATCGGGGCCACCTGTGACCCGCCTCACGCTCTGCTCGTCGCCCCGCTCCCCGAACAGTCCCAGCCCCGTTTGTCCTTGCCCGCGGCACCTGTCGAAAACCTATGTCGTTTTTATTTCAATAAACCGAGGATTAAATTAGGCATGAGGACGTGCCCGCGCCGACCGCCCCAGGGTACATGTAAGAAGAGGTTTTCTTCATTCTTTGCTTAAAAATCACATTTAGTCTGAGGGTAAAGTAATGGTTTGGATTTCATAATATTTATACAATTTTAAATGTTGGCTGAGAGACTTGTAGTGGCTAATGACGTTCTTTGTAATTTTTAACTAAAGCTTTATGTGTTCTTTTGTAGAAGAACTAATAATATAGTTTAACTCCCACAATTATACGCTATTATATTTTGAAAAAAAAAAAGGTAATTATACTATTAACTTGTTATACGTCAAGCTTTGGTACAAATATGAGTATAAAAATTTTCGATTTCTCAATGCATACTCAGTATACACATATATAACAAATAAAACTGAAGTGTCCGTTTGTACTGTCAAAATAGCAGCTTTTTACTAAATGCATATGAAAGCTTATACGATACTTACAACAAAAGACAATTTTTTAAATTTTTGTTTGCCTCTTTGTTTCGGCTAATTTCCGAATTGGATTGATCGATTTTGACGAGAATTTCACGGGCATAGCTACTAGATATCTGATGTTATAAGGAGTAACTTAGGCTACTTTTATTTTGAAAAAAGGATTAGTTTCGCGAAGAACTTTTAAACCCATAAAATCCAAACGTAATAATTTCGACGCGGACGAAGTCGCGGTGAGCAGCTTGTTAATTAATAAAAAAGCTTTGTACAAAACGAAAAATAGAACATACGTACAATGTTGCCACATCAAAGGGGATGTTTTTACAATATGTATAAAACCTGATTTCTATTTCAGGAACAAATTAAGTACATACATGTACTCATTAAGGCTGCCATTAGTAGTATTAGCTTAACGACCTCAGTAGTAAGATTCCCAATGGGTAAACCTTAAGATGAATATGGATGAGATAAAAATCAAGATAATGATATACTTTGTACTGGTAACGAGCCATTCTTTCTTGGTCCTCAAGGGTAACAACGCTTATTTTTGATTTTTAACCGAGGGTAGATGTAGGGGTCAATGAGCCACAGTATCCACTTACCATGAAAATGAAGTGTGAGCTCATGTGTCACCCTTATATAAAAATCCTGATGTCTAACATTCTTATTATACCCATACCGGTAGTTATACAACATACTCCATGTTGTTCAGTAGTATGCGTACCTGAGACAAGATTTTCGATAACGTTAATCCTACTTCTACTAAGAGAGTCGATGAAACTAACTGCGGCTGGGCCATGTTCTGGAAATTGCAACAAAGGTTCTTGTTGGCTATACTGAATCTTACCTTAAAAGAGTATAACCCTTCACTGCTTGTGAGGAAGCTCAAGTCACTCATCAAATGATGGAGAGGGCTGTGGTTTCGCTGCGTGATCTGAACGGGGTTATCCGTAGAACATGCATATGGATACAGATCGATGAATCGACAACGAATGGGGAAGAAAGGTTAGCGAGTGGCTGCCTTGTACCGGCGAGCGAAGTGTAAAGTGCCCCCAACTAGATGTTCTGATGGAATGGTAAAACATCCAGGAAGTCGATGGATGCCGGTGAGTCCAGAGTTACCCGCATCCATCGACTGATATGTGACATCGATGCCATTGACCTGCATACGTTATGCTTTGTGGAATTCCTTAGGAGAAGCCTATATTCAGCTTTCAGTCTATTTTCAGTTTCATTCAGTCGGCCTGTGATTTAGAAAGAAAGAACTTTTTTGAAAGAGAAGAAGAGAAGGGCTACATTAGGAGTACCCTTAACCGACGAGCATGTAAGCGTAGATATATTTATGTAAAGGAGGCGAGAGAAGTATGTTAGGATTGTGCCAAAAGGAAGTTCGTAGTCTCTGCCTACACCTTTGGGTGACAGGCGTGAGTCGAGCGCGTTTATGTATGTTATGTATGTATGATGACGTTTTTATTAGAGCTTACTTCGGTCAAGTAGCCATATTTATGTGTCGTACTACTACCTTCAATGTTGTTAACATGTAATATTATAATACAAATAATATAAAAATGATAGTAAAAACATTTATTAGTTTCAGAAAGAAACACATTATACAAAATGCTATAGCACTCGATGAAAGTATTGTTAAATAGTTTACGCGAACTTTACAGAGAGTTTTGTAGAGCGCAGTTTGTTCCCACTTCCGGGTAGGACATTATTTTCTCCCAGTATTGGACCGGCCTCCTAAGTCCATAATAAACAAGCAAATGGATCGGACGGAAGAGCTCCCGGGCTTTCCCTCGTAGAATAAGAAAGTTTGTTCGACAGACCCTTCATTAGGCACTTGCTATTGTTTGTTTATAAAATTAGCATCAGCAAAGCTTTCCAGAGTCGGAATGAATCGACCAGTGACGGAGTAATGACGGCGCATTGAGTGAAAGTTTGAGATCGGGATTTAAGTCTTTGTTCGTTTCGCATTTGAATACTTTTTGCCGTTTTATATTAAAATATGTTTTCGAATTTTGCGTTGCTTTGTATATATTTATGAAAAAAATTTGAAAAAATTGCTGTAAAAGTTAGATCTTCGTTTTGTGAATTATTTAACTACCCTAGGACTTCCTATGATTTTTATTTTCATTGTTAAATAATTGTATTTTTACTCAATTACGTGTTGATTTAATAAAATACAGAATGTATTTCGACGGTAGTCACTTAACATCAGGTGAGCCGCAAGCTCGTTTGCCCCGCTTCTATAAAAAAATGGGCATAATTTAAAGCAGGAAGGAGAGTAGAAAAAAAAATTTGATACGGCGATAGTATCACATAACTTCTTTATACGCTCTTTAAATGCAATATATTCTCAAAACCAAAATGGGTGTAAATGGTGGAGAACTGCGACCGCAGATCATAAAATTGTCCACACGTAAACGGGACTTTTTAAACTTCCAACAGTTACATAAAATAATACAAAGTTGAAGCGAGATAGTTGGCACCTGAAGATACGAGTACATTCTTTATATGACACACAACAATGGTTTCCCGATACATTGTGAATATATTTTCGGCTAGAGAGAAACTTTTGAGACATTCGTGCATGTTTTGAAATTCCATTTTAGAAGAACGTTATGGTAGAATGTAAAAGTAGAAGTCAGAAAACCAATGATGTACTTATGTTTCTATATGTGACTATGAATTTTTATGTTAAATTATTTTTTTAAATAATGATATGTTATGATTGCAAAATGAACAGCAAGTTAAGTGAAAAAGAAGTAAAGAATGAATTCACTGTTGGCTTTATTTTCTAATGGTAACGAGGGCGGGTTTTCAACCCATTGTTGGCAATATTCCACGCATTAGAACATAACTGTTTGCTTTGTCTTTTGTAATACGTACTACAAAAAGGAGTGGAATCATTTGCCAGAGTCTGTCATTTCGTCAGCATACAATTTGGGTATCTTCAAGTCAAATGCGCGTAGGTTTTTGTCACGCTAAGCATTATCTTAGCATAAAAAAAGCCTATTCAGACAGTTTACGATTAAGGGCTTCACCACTACTTACAACCAGGTGGGACTGTGGCCAAGCACTGGTTTATAATAAGTAAAAAAGTACCATTTTAACATCATCTTCCTCATCAGCCGTAAAATCTACTGCAGAATATTGGCCTTTCTGTTTATATCGAGGATTTGCATTAATGAGGTCATCCACAACTTTTTCAGCTAGGGCGGTGCCACTTTTTTATAGAATAAGGATGACAAACAAGCACACAGTCCACCTGATGGTAAGTAGATGCTGTGGACCATAGACATCTACATTTATCCTCGATTAAGAATCAAAACGCAAATGCGTTGTCACCCTTGAGGACTAAGATGAAATGCCTCGTTTCCAGTAAAAAAGGGTCTCGGGATCTTTACACTCGCCATACGAAACACAGCAGTATTAACCTGCTATTTTACGCTATTCTGTGAGAGCGTGAACGTTCCCAGGTCGAGCCGACCCATTTGTGCTATAACCATAACATAGCTGATGCGTGACTTTATTATGTATAAATTACACATAGAAATGTGAAATATTTGACCTGAGTGTCAACTAGCGACACCTGATGAGTGGAAGGTTATTATTAGCCCTCATTGTCACAAGTCAGACAGACAAGACCAGACAACTCGCACCTTTGACGCTGCGGCCCATTACTAGCTTTTGTATTTTAAAACTCATGTAAACCAGATAATTTTACCACCATCTGTCGGAAGCTAAGTTTTTCTGGCGTTTCCTATAGTGAACTCTTACGACATTTTGTTGACGAAATGGTGTGTAGGGTTATTTTTTTATAAGATATGGTGACAAACGAGCACACAGTCCACCTGATGGTAAATGGTTGATGTAGCCCATAGACATCTACATCTATTCTCGATTACGAATCAAAATGCAGATGGGTTGTCACCCATGATGAAATACCTAGTTTCCAAAATTATAAGCAGTTATTACAAGGCAATTGCGGCACGTGAACTACTTCAGCATGTTTCACATTAATTTAGTTTTAATAATTTGAGTGAATATTGTGAATTTCAATCAACAACATAAGTTCAAGATATGATTGCGGTAGCGTAATGACGTTAAAGTTATATTATTATAGCATCCTTCATGGAATATTAAGTAGAAGTAACTTTGGAACGCACAAAGGATTTTAGAATTCGCTAGATTGCGCTTAAGGAGGATTTTTAGCAACGATGTCACACTCAGCTAATAACTTAGAGATCGTCTATATTTACTGTATCATCTTCATATATTAATAAATTCATGCGATAAGTAAAGCCAATATTATAAGAGTGACTGTCTCGTTTGTCTAGTGGTTGTAGTAGTGCGACTGCTGATCATGAGGTCCTGGGGTCGAATCCCGGGTCGGGCCAAAAAATCAATTATTACGTTTTTCTGCCAAGAAATTCTCAGTAGCTGCCCGGAGTCAGGAAGTTGGTGGTGTCTCACCCCCGTGCCTCGGAAAGCACGTAAAGCCGTTGGTCCTGCGCCTGATCTCTCTCCGGTCGTGGTTTATCGTCCCATCGGATTATGAGAGTGAGGGGATAGAGAGTGAACCTGTGCTTGCGCATACACTTGGGCACTATAATCCTGTCCTGCGCCGATGGCTAGCCTCCGTTGAGGCAGGCCGCCATGACCGAAATTCGGTCTGGAGGACATTATAAGAATTACCTCAAAGGAATATGCACAAATATTTTTTCTCTCCTTAAATGAATTACGTCAAAACGTTCCATTGCATTTCCAGGTATATTTTAGACTGCGTGGTGGGCTAAATGAGGTAAAAATTTTGAGATACAGATATTTTGTTGAAATATAACTTTCGTCAAATATATTACTAGATATACTTATCACACAAAAATTACAGTAAATATACCCTAATTAAAACACAAAAAAGTGTATCAAGTCGACTATAAACTGACCGACACCGGCGTGACGATATATCTGACACAGACCTAACGATAACGATTCATCCTAAACCCGTAATGCCTAACATTTAGTTACTTTACAACATCAACAATCTGGTGATTAACTGTATTTCACTTTCAACTTAATAAATATTAGTATTATTTATCAATTGCACTTTAATATATAAAGCACAGATATCTAATGCACTTTACATACCTACTATTGAAATACCTCACCGGCACGGAAACTTGGCCAAGCGGTTATCTCGCGATAGCAAAAGCTTTAAGTGTTTCTGATGAATGTTTGTTATGCAAGTATATCAAAAAATGTTTACCCTCAAGTTCAAGAGGGTAATTCATTATGTTTAAGTGCACCATGACGAATTCTTTAATTTTTAGTTGAATCGGGTCATTTGAGCGACTAAGTTCACATTTTAAATTTGTGTGTTGTGAAAAGTTTACTGTAAGGTTATTCAATTATTGTGATCTTGTGTCTTAATTAAATAACTAAAGGTGCTTTAAAGCCAATAAAAATGCCATTAACACCAGCACAAGTTGCACAAGCAGTAGCATTAATTGACCAAGGGCTGACACAGCGTGAAGTTGCTATTGTGCTTAACGTACCACAGTCCTCAATGCAGTATTCACTGAAACGATACCAGGAGACAGGCCGCTACACCCGCAGGCCAGGCAGTGGGGGCGTAAGGTGCACATGGGCCCGGGACGATCGTTTTATTGTTATGGAGATTTTGAGAAACCGCTACCTGACCGCTGTTGAGATACGCCAGCGGCTCCAAATCGCAAGAGGCGTTAATGTTAGTGAGCGTACGGTGAGAAGACGAATGGAGGAAGTGAATTTAAAAGCTCGTAGACCAGCACGAGGTCCAGAACTTCTCAGACAGCACCGAGTAGCCCGACTTCAGTTCGCAAGAGAACATGTCAATTGGACCCACGAGCAATGGGCTAGAGTGTTGTTCACAGATGAGTGTCGAATAGCTTTACGTGCTCCAGACGGTCGAGAACGAGTGTGGAGAAAAAGAGGAGAGAGGTTTCTACCCATTACCACCACCCAAACTGTGAGTTTCCATGGAGGCTTAATAATGGTATGGGGAGGTGTAAGTTCCGACGCACGTACAGAGTTGGTCATCGTCGATAATCGGCTTACAGCTACTCGATACATCGAGGAAGTTCTTCAGGAGCACGTAATGCCTTTTTCGGGATTCATTGGACACGACCAATTCCTCCTCATGCACGATAATGCACGCCCGCACGTCGCACATTGTGTAGAGGAATATCTGGAAGAGGTTGGAATACAAAAATTACAGTGGCCAGCTCGTAGCCCGGACTTAAATCCAATTGAGCATGTATGGGGTATGCTCAAAAGAAAGATAAAGTCCAGCTCCAAACCGCCACAAACTCTAAATGAGCTCCGAAATGCAGCGCTGGCCGCTTGGGACAGCATACCGCAAGTTGATGTCAGAAACATCATTCAAAGCATGCCAGATCGAATGCAAGCGGTTATCAGGGCTAGAGGAGGAAACACCCGATATTAAAACTGATAGACAATAAAGAAACAGACTTAATTTTTAACTTTGTAGTGTTTTTAAAGTGACAATGGAAAGATGTTAATTTTAGTGAAAACATGTTATCTTGAAAAGAAAAATTTCGGTGAAGTAAACATTAAATTTCTATGTTCTAAAACCATTAGAGACACTTATTGAATGCATCTACCCTTAATTTACGGTAAAAAAAACGTTTCAGTGCAAATAATCAGCAAATTCACGAGTGGCCAAGTTTCCGTGCCGGTGAGTATGAACATTAGAAATCGCATAAAATTAATGGCTTAATCAGTCAATATACCAGTATAATTGTTTTGTTGGTAAGATTATTTTTTTTTTGGTGACATTATTTACTCTGTTTGCCTTAATATTGATTGTTAAAATTGGCAATATGAAAGTAAAAAATATGCTTTATTTTATTCAATTACACGTATTTGTAACATATTATATATACATTTTAGCGTTCGCATGTCTACTTAATATAAAATTTAACTATGCCAAATATCGTACTCCTCTGGGCTTGCAAAATACTTTAAAAAGGTCTACATAGTTTTCTATTCACGTATTAAAGTATAGATATCTTAGTATATATAATTATAATGATTGTTTATTCATATTTTGACATAAATTTAAACGTATTCAATAAATTCGTAAATAGCCTCATAAAGTTACTGTTATTGCAAAACAAATGTTAATAACAACAAAGCGTAGGCAATATTGGATCCTAATTCGAATGGGATAGATAAAGCACCTGTGCACTAGCAGTGGTGCCACGTGAAATATGAGCGCATATAGGTACCCCTAAACATTGGGACCTGCTCCTGGTATTGTTATTATCATCTACACTTACATAGGGTATAGTATATTTTGTAAAAGTTAAAACTTTATAAAGGCTTCACAGTCACATATATTATTATTATTATTACAAAATAACTGTATTTCAGTGTACCATTAAATGTGAAGTATTATTTTTTTTTCTGTATAACGTTATTAAATTTTAAAATATCATAGCTGACTCGGCTGACATTATTTTGTGGTTATTCCCTTTCCAACTTTAACCCGCGTTCACTCCTTGATTTTTTTACAGCCTTCTGTAGGGTGGAGATTAAGTGATTTTTCATTTTTTGGCACTAAACCTAAATATGGGTTATTTTGGTAAATAAGTTTATAGTATTTGCTACGTAACTTTACTACAGCTCCGTCTATCAGATCTCAGCATAGCTATGTATAAACCAATATCTCGACAAAACAAATAATAATATTAAAATTGTGTGAATATGACTCACTCGGTCAAGTCTTTCAGAAGTTACACGATCACTATATATATATATATATATATATATATATATATATATATATATATATATATATATATATATATATATATATATATATATATATAAACAACATGCAGATGTGTACGAGAATCCTGTGTCTAAGCTAAACAAAATATTTAAATTAGACAAATTGTTATGATTTTTTAATAGTCCATACACAATTGCATGATTTGTTATGTATAAAATAATTACAGGACATTATTCGCGCGGCGAAATTTTACTACTTCAAAACCTCACCTCTGAACGAACAAACAGTAAGATTTATTTATAGGTTGATACTTCAAAAAGTTTTTTTATATAGTATAAGGTGACAAACGAGCACACAGTCCACCCGATGATAAATGGATGCTGTAGCCCAAAGATATCTAAGACTAGATTAACACTGGGTTAGGAATCAAAACGAAGATGCGTTATCAACCCCGGAGGAATAAGATGGAATGCCTCGTTTCCAGTAAAAAGCGTTTCTGGATCTCTATACTTACCATACGAAAGCAGCATCAAGTTGCTACTTTATGTCCAGTAGCCTAATGGCAGGGCGCGGACTGCGAACTCAAAAAGGTCGTGGGTTCGAATCCGCCATTCGACTACTAGCGTGAACCACTCGTAACACAAGCAATTTAAGCTTACCACGAGTGGTTAAGGGGAATATTAGTAATGTTTATAGCATTGTTAATATTCTTTTTATAAAATAAAAAAAATGTCGTTATTTTGTGAGAGCGTGGTGACCCATTTGTGGTATAACTGTAATATAGCTGCTGGATGGCTATATCACGTCAAATAAAATAAAAATAACTTATTTTATTTTTTACTTTCATATTGTTATATTTATTTATTTTTTTACATTTCCAAAGCCGTCAGAAATTAAGAAATTTCTTTATTAATGTTAAGGCTAAATAGTTTGAATTTCCTGAGTTTACACACGAGTTCTTTAACGGTCCAGTTTAAGAATTATTTAATAAAACAGTAAAATAAAATTCAAACGGAAATGAGCTTTTTCATTAAAAATAAAGCGAGGAAAAGCAAAAAATTAAGAGTAAATTACAAGTACTTAATTCTCAGTACGTAAGATATAGTTTCTATTAAGTTTAACGAGGGGCATATACTCACAAATAAAAGTTATACTCGTATATAGCATCTGCGTGGTGCCTGAATGCGGCACTGCATGGCTTATAAAGTGATTTTGTGAAGTGTACTCGACTGCGCCACCCTGACGTCGAGTTTTCACCATAATTACGATAATGACGTGAACATTCTTGTAAGACAGCCTACAAACTCCAGCCTATAAAGTCGCTTTTATGTCGTAAGAGTAGTAACATACATTCATGACTTTAATGTTTTTTTTACTCAATTAAGTTTATTTCACTTTCGTGTTAATTCAGTAATAAATGCTTAAATACATCTTTATATTATGAGTGGCACTTGCTGTGTATGGTGGCGTTAGAAAGTTCATATTTTCGCCCCTTGGGTGTCGTAAGAGGCAACTATGGGAAAGACAAGGAAAGAATAAATAGCAGTAAACCTATTTATTCTTATATTTTTTATTTATTATTTATTTATTCTTATACGGGATCTATTAGATACCGGGCGGTGGGCGTCAGAGGTGCAAAACATTTGGTACTGTATCGCAAATCCGTCTGTCAAGCATGGAGATTACGCAAAATTATTCCTAGAATGCAAGAGTAATTTTTTTTATTGAATAGGGTAACAAACTAGCATGCAGTCCACCTGATGGTAAGTGGTTGCTGCGGCCCATAGACATCTACATCTATCCTCGATTACAAATCAAAATGCAGATACGTTGTCACCCGTGAGGACTAAGATGGAATGCCTCGTTTCCAGTAAAAAGGGTCTCCGGTTCTCTACACTCACCATACGACACATAGCAGTATTAAGCTATTATTTTACGCTGGTATTCTGTGAGGACGTGGTCCTTCCCCGGTCGAGCCGACCCATTCGTGCTACAACTATACTACTAATATAACTGCAACATGGCTCTACCACGCATAATGCTGAGTGCTGTTAAAACTACATTTTTTATATAACTGAAATGAAAAAGGAATTTACAGTAAACCTGGTAGTAAGTAACCAATTTAACCCATGGGTACCTACAACCACCTTCAAACAAAGAGGGCTTCAGATGCGTTGTCAACCATGAGGACTAAGATGGAAAGCCTCCTCACATCTTGTATAGTACTGGCTCTCTATAACCTTAAGACCAAAATATAGTATTAAGCGGCTGAAATAGATAATAGTACCCCTCCTATCTATTACTAGACCGTTATACGTGGTAGAGCTATGCTGGAATTATATTAGTAGTATAGTTATAGTATAGGTACTATTCTCACAGAATATTAGCGTAAAATAGTGGCTTAATGCTGCTGTGTTTCGTATGGTCAGTATAGAGAACCGGAGACCCTTTTTACTGGAAACGAGGCATTCTATCTTAGTCCTCACAGATGAAAACGCATCTTCGTTTTGATTCGTAATTGAGGATAGATTTAGATGGCTATCGGCCACTGCAACTTCTTACCCATGTTGTCACCCATGATGAAATACCTCGTTTCCAAAATTATACACAGTTATTACAAGGCAATTGTGGCACGTGAACTACTTCAGCATGTTTCACATAAATTTAGTTTTAATAATTTGAGTGAATATTGTGAATTTCAATAAACAGTATAAGTTCAAGATATGATTGCGGTAGCGTAATGACGTTAAAGTTATATTATTATAGCATCCTTCATGGAATATTAAGTAGAAGTAACTTTCAAACGCACAAAGGATTTTAGAATTCGCTAGATCGCGCTTAAGGAGGAGTTTTAGCAACGATGTCACACTCAGCTAATTACATAGAGATCGTCTATATTTACTGTATCATCTTCATATATTAATAAATTCATGCGAGAAGTAAAGCCAATATAATAAGAGTGACTGCCTCGTTGGTCTAGTGGTTGTAGTAGTGCGACTGCCGATCATGAGGTCCTGGGTTCGAATCCCGGGTCGGGCCAAACAATCAATTATTACGTTTTTCTGCCAAGAAATTCTCAGTAGCTGCCCGGAGTCAGGAAGTTGGTGGTGTCTCACCCCCGTGCCTCGGAAAGCACGTAAAGCCGTTGGTCCTGCGCCCGATCTCTCTCCGGTCGTGTGAGATGATTAGATTATGAGAGTGAGGTAATAAAGAGTGAACCTGTGCTTGCGTATACACTTGGGCACTATAATCCTGTCCTGCGCCGATGGTTAGCCTCCGTTGAGGCAGGCCGCCATGACCGAAATTCGGTTTAGAGGACATATAAGAATTACCTCAAAGGAACATGCACAAATAATTTTTCTCTCCTTAAATTAATTACCATGATTGCAGAATTAGCCTATGTCAAAACGTTCCACTACGTTTCCAGGTATATTTTAGACAGCGTAGTGGGCTAAATGAGGTAATAAATTTTGAGATACAGATATTTTGTTGAAATGTAACTTTCGTCAAATATATTACTAGATACACTTATCACACAAAAATTACATTAAATACACCCTAAATAAAACACAAAAAGTGTATCAAGTCGACTATAAACTGACCGACACCGGCGTGACGATATATCTGACACAGACCTTAAGATAACGATCCATCCTAAACCCGTAATGCCTAACATCTAGTTACTTTACAACTCGATCTATTCAAGTCAGTGAACGCAAATACGTTTTACTTGCGTTCATTGATACAAATATACCTGCACTTCCACAGAAAACTCGTTTCTTACCTTCATTTTAATAAGTACTATCTCCTTTCATTTTATCAAGTACTTTTATACCAGCAAAAAAATTTGGGAAAAATTTTGGATGTGCAAGCGGGTTTTAGAAAGGGAATGGGGTGCACAGATCAAGTCTTTTCCATGCGCATGATTGCGGAGAAGTTTTTGGCCAAAAACCAGAAAGTTTTTTGTGCTTTCATGGACTTGGAAAAGGCTTATGACAGAGTGGACAGGAATGTGTTATGGCAAACACTGAACTCATATGGGTTGAGCGCTGGTTTGATACAGGCATTAAGGTCTCTTTATAGGGACTCTAGTGCTTGTGTCTGGATCAATGGGGTCTACTCAGACTGGTTTGGCATCCAAAAAGGTGTCAGACAGGGCTGTGTAGCTTCCCCTTGGCTGTTCAACCTATTTATGGACCGGTGTTTGCAAACTTTGAAAGATGAAGAATGTGGGTTAAGAATGGGCGAGTTAACCGTCAAATGCCTTTTGTATGCCGATGATCAAGTCATATTTGCGTCATCGGCGGCTAAGTTGCAAATGATGGTTACATTAATGAACTGGGAATTAAAAGAAAGGGGAATGAAAATGAACGCAAGTAAGACGAAAGTGATGGTTTTTGAAAGAGAAGAAAGCAAAACGGTATGTGAAATAAGAATAGAAGGAGAGTTAATTGAGCAAGTGGATGAGTTTGTGTATTTGGGATGTGTATTTAGCAGGGATGGTAGATATGATAGGGATGTAGAACGACGAGTAAATGCAGGGAATAGAGTGAATGGGGCACTACACTCTATTATGAAGAACCAGAATGTGTCAAAACAGGCACGTATGGTAATTCATAATGCTGTGTTAGTCCCTACTTTAATGTATGGTAGTTAAAGCTGGGTGTGGCAGAAGAAGCACGAAAGTAGAATAAATGCTGTAGAAATGCGGTCTTTAAGGAATATGCTAGGGTTGAATCTGAATGACAGGGTGAGAAATTGCGTGATAAGAGATAAATGTGGTATGCGAGATGTTGTGACCAGGATTAAGAAAGGAATGCTTCGGTGGTTTGGTCACGTAGAAAGAATGAATGAGGAAAGAGTGACAAAGCAAATTTATATGGCAGATGTGAACGGCCGAGTCGGGAAGGAACGCCCTAGAAAAAAGTTGATCGACCAAATTGGCGATATTTTGAAAATGGGAAATGGGGAAAATTTTTTCTTGTTGTTTTTTATTTATTTATATTAAAGGTCATCTAGTGATTAACTCTATTTCAATTTCAACTTAATATATATTAGTATTATTTGTCAATTGCACTTTAATATATAAAGCACAGATAGCTAATGCACTTCACATAACCACTATTGAAACATGAACATTAGAAATCGCACAAAATTGATAGCTTAATCAGTCAATATATCAGTATAATTGTTTTGTTGGTAAGATCTTTTTTTTTTGGAGACATTATTTACTCTGTTTGCCCATATTGATTGTTAAAATTGGCAATATGAAAGTAAAAAATTATGTTTTATTTTATTCAATTACATGTATTTGTAACATGTTATATATAAATTTTAGCGTTCGCACATATACTTAATATAAAATTCAACTATGCCAAATCTCATACTCCTCTGGGCTTGCAAAATACTTTAAAAAAGGGGTACATAGTTTTCTATTCACGTACTAAAGTATAGATATCGTAATCATATAGATATAAAATTATAATGCTTGTTTATTCATATTTTGACATAAATTTAAACGTATTCAATAAATTCGTAAATAGCCTCATAAAGTTACTGTATATAACATTGTGTTATTGCAAAACAAATGTTAATAACAACAAAGTGTAGGCAATATTGGATCCTAATTCTGAATGGGATAGATAAAGCACCTGTGCACTAGCAGTGGTGCCACGTGAAATATGAGCGCATATAGGTACCCCTAAACATTGGGACCTGCTCCTGGTATTGTTATTATCATCTACACTTACATAGGGTATAGTATATTTTGTAAAAGTTAAAACTTTATAAAGGCTTCACAGTCACATATATTATTATTATTATTAGAAAATAACTATATTTCAGTGTACCATTAAATGTGAAGTATTATTTTCTTTTTTCTGTATAACGTTATTAAATTTTAAAATATCATAGCTAACTCGGCTGACATTATTTTGTGGTTATTCCCTTTCCAACTTTAACCCGCGTTCACTCCTTAATTTTTTTACAGCCTTCTGTGGGGTGAAGATTAAGTGATTTTTCATTTTTTGGCACTAAACCTAAATATGGGTTATTTCGGTAAATAAGTTTATCAGATCTCAGCATAGCTATGTATAAACCAACATCTCGACAAAACAAATAATAATATTAAAATTGTGTGAAAATGACTCACTCGGTCAAGTCGTTCAGAAGTTACACGATCACTAACAGTATATATATATATATATATATATATATATATATATATATATACAGAAACGACATGCATATGTGTACGAGAATCGTGTGTCTAAGCTAAACAAAATATTGAAATTTTATGTATAAAATAATTACAGGACATTATTCGCACGGTGATATTTCTGCTTCAAAACCTCACCTCTGAACGAGAAAACAATAAGATTTATTTATAGGTTGATACTTCAAAAAGTTTTTTTTTTTTATATAGCATAAGGTGACAAACGAGCACACAGTCCACCCGATGGTAAATGGATGCTGTGGCCTAAAGATATCTGTATAAGTAGTAGTATATATAAGACTAGATTAACACTGGATTAGGAATCAAAACGAAGATGCGTTATCAACCCCGGAGGAATAAGATGGAATGCCTCGTTTCCAGTAAAAAAGGTCTCTGGATCTCTATACTCACCATACGAAAGCAGCATCAAGTTGCTATTTTATGTCGTTATTCTGTGAGAGCGTGGTGAAACCCGATGGAGCTGAACCATTTGTGGTATAACTATAATATAACTGCTGGATGGCTATATCACGTCAAATAAAATAAAAATAACTTATTTTATTTTTACTTTTATATTGTTATGTTTATTTATCATATATACATCTATCCTCGATTACAAATCAAAATGCAGATACGTTGTCACCACTGAGGACAAAGATGGAATGCCTCGTTTCCAGTAAAAAGGGTCTCCGGTTCTCTACACTCACCATACGACACATAGCAGTATTAAGCTATTATTTTACGCTGGTATTCTGTGAGGACGTGGTCCTTCCCCGGTCGAGCCGACCCATTCGTGCTACAACTATACTACTAATATAACTGCAGCATGGCTCTACCACGTATAATGCTGAGTGCTGTTAAAACTACATTTTTTTATATAACTGAAATGACAAAGGAATTTACAGTAAACCTGGTAGTAAGTAACCAATTTAACCCATGGGTACCTACAACCACCTTCAAACAAAGAGGGCTTCAGATGCGTTGTCAACCATGAGGACTAAGATGGAAAGCCTCCTCACATCTTGTATCGTACTGGCTCTCTATAACCTTAAGACCAAAATATAGTATTAAGCGGCTGAAATAGATAATAGTACCCCTCCTATCTATTACTAGACCGTTATACGTGGTAGAGCTATGCTGGAATTATATTAGTAGTATAGTTATAGTATAGGTACTATTCTCACAGAATATTAGCGTAAAATAGTGGCTTAATGCTGCTGTGTTTCGTATGGTGAGTAAAGAGAACCGGAGACCCTTTTTACTGGAAACGAGGCATTCTATCTTAGTCCTCACAGATGAAAACGCATCTTCACTTTGATTCGTAATTGAGGATAGATTTAGATGGCTATCGGCCACTGCAACTTCTTACCATCAGGTGGACTGTGTGCTGGCTTGTCACCCTATCCTATATATAAAAAGGATCAGATCCAGCAAAAGGAGTCCCACCACTTAGTAAGATTATGTGGATGAGAACAAATAGTAATAATCGATATGACTCTTCGATACGGCTCAGCAGCTGTGCGTTGTTCGGTGTTCAGTTGCAGCTTAAAGGGTAAAAGAGACCAGTATTAACCTCGTAGCCTATCTGGAATTTGTTGTAAAGTAGCCACTTAAAGTAGACTCTTAATAGCTATATAATGCTATATAATGCTATATAATGCTACAAATAGGACATCTCGCTACTAAAAATTAGCTTTTCGTCGTCGGTTAGGCTATTTTTACAGATATGATGACAGTAGCTCTGGATTTATTTTTTCACAGTATTGATGTAAAAGTGATTTTAAGGACATCAATAAATTTATATGATTAATTTTATATTATAAACTTAACACATTTTATTTACATACAGGAGCATATTTCAGTTGCTTGCTTCTAAATTCAACAATACGTTTGAGATTTAAATACATTACATACAAACGATCCGCCCGGCTTCGCACGGGCGACTTTTGTATTTCGACAGCACCAACCGGGTTCAAATGTGAATCTAAAGCACCTACGAACCCATTCAAACAACACACACAAAATTTCATCAAAATCTTACTTGTATTGTATTGTGTTATCAATCTTATCAATCTATATAAATCTTACTTGTATTGTATTGTACCTTTAAACGAGCAATTCTTGTATATATATATATATATATATATATATATATATATATATATATATATATATATATATATATATATATATATATATATATATATATAATCGGGATCTCGGAAACGGCTCCAACGATTTTCATAAAATTTAGTGTCCAGGGAGTTTCGGGGTAAATAAATCGATCTAGCTAGGATTTATTTTTAGAAAATGTTTTTTGTCCGTGTTTTTAGAAAATGAAAAACTGCTACAATATCGTTAGAATAAGAAGATAAATTTTGACAGATTATTACTGATTATAAATAGCTTATTGGTATAATGGGCGGTCATAGAATCGTAGTACCATGGTTCGAGCCCAGACTGACCGGACCGACTTTTTTAAATTTTTTTTCAAGTTCCTTTCTTTTTTGAGAAAATCTGTTTTTTCGAGCCCTTTTTTAGTATTTTTTAAAAACACGAAAACTTAAATTAAACTAATTGCACTCATGATTTTTTATTCAAATAACCAGTTCAGTTTTTTCTATTATGTCGCTAAGATCAAATAATATTATTTGTATTTCATCAGTATATATGTCTATGTAATTTGTATCTAAATATAATTTCCAAAATACACGAATTAAAAAAAACCGAGCGAAAAAATACCGAGCTAGGCTCGCTCAACCGGGTACTCTTATATTGTACGACTAACAACATTAGACATTACACATGACATATATGCATAAATTTCATTCTTGTTTTCTTAATAAAATATTAATGTATCCGTCGTTCTAAATAGATATAACACAGCACATAGAAAGTGCACGTCTTTATTTTAACTTTAAACATAAAGTTCTTTTATATTTTTTATTTACATGACAATTAAAATCCATTCTAGAAATTCGTAGTTAACATTTTTGAAACAACTGCTTCGTACTTTCTTTGCTAGGAAAGTACCTTTTAACTATTTTTTATTATTCTTCGTATTATCTTTTTAACAATTTCAAGGACTAGTCTTTTTTATTATTCTTGGTATTATCTTTTTAACTATTTCAAGGACTAGCATTTTTATTTATTCTTGGTATTATCTTTTTAACAATTTCAAGGACTAGTCTTTTTCATTATTCTTGGTATTATATTTTTAACAATTTCAAGGACTAGTCTTTTTTATTATTCTTGGTATTATCTTTTTAACTATTTCAAGGACTAGTATTTTTATTAATTCTTGGTATTATCTTTTTAATAATTTCAAGGACTAGTCTTTTTTATTATTCTTGGTATTATCTTTTGAACAATTTCAAGGACTAGTATTTTTATTTATTCTTGGTATTATCTTTTTAACAATTTCAAGGACTAGTCTTTTTTATTATTCTTGGTATTATCTTTTTAACTATTTCAAGGACTAGCATTTTTATTTATTCTTGGTATTATCGTTTTAACAATTTCAAGGACTAGTCTTTTTTATTATTCTTGGTATTATCTTTTGAACAATTTCAAGGACTAGTATTTTTATTTATTCTTGGTATTATCTTTTTAACAATTTCAAGGACTAGTATTTTTATTTATTCTTGGTATTACCTTTTTAACAATTTCAAGGACTTTCTTTTTTATTATTTTTGGTATTATCTTTTTAATAATTTCAAGGACTAGTCTTTTTTATTATTCTTGGTATTATCTTTTTAACAATTTCAAGAACTAGTATTTTTATTTATTCTTGGTATTATCTTTTAACAATTTCAAGAACTAGTATTTTTTATTATTCTTGGTATTATCTTTTTAACAATTTCAAGGACTAGTCTTTTTTATTATTCTTGGTATTATCTTTTTAACTATTTCAAGGACTAGCATTTTTATTTATTCTTGGTATTATCGTTTTAACAATTTCAAGAACTAGTCTTTTTTATTATTCTTGGTATTATCTTTTTAACAATTTCAAGGACTAGTATTTTTATTTATTCTTGGTATTATCTTTTTAACAATTTCAAGGACTAGTATTTTTATTTATTCTTGGTATTACCTTTTTAACAATTTCAAGGACTTTCTTTTTTATTATTTTTGGTATTATCTTTTTAATAATTTCAAAGACTAGTCTTTTTTATTATTCTTGGTATTATCTTTTTAACAATTACAGGGACTAGTCTTTTTTAAAGAACGTTATCCCTACTGTCCATACTAGAAATTCCTCCTGTGCTTTCCATACACTGGAAGCACTGGAGGCACATGTAAACACCCTGACATAGTCCATGATCATAATTACAGTCCAGCACGATTCTGCTACTGATCTTGGGCTCTCCGAAATTTCTACATCTCTGTTCTACGGAGCAATCATAGAGTATATTATACATACGTTTGTCCTTAAGTTTTCGTTCAGCAAATTTAATTTTCCTATAGTCACTTTAAGATCAATCAGTAAATATCAGAAACCACAGCAGTCGAAAAATTTATTATCATTTCAACTCATTTGATATCTCTGACGACGAACAGATTCAACGTTTTCAATTTAAATGGGAACAATCAATAAGCGGGGCTTATCGCATTTTATTCGAACAAGATAAATGCGATGTGTTTTAAATCTGCTTGGTATACAAATTGTTCTATTGTTATTGCTTGGTAATCGGTAACAAACGGCTGATACTCTTGTATGTTTTTACATTTAATCAAATCTTTTTTGATTGCTTTGTACACACACGAGCTTTGTTAGTTTATTTATTTTTTATGTATCGAGTTTGGAAAATCTTTATTAATATGATACCAGAATGTAAACGAAACGTTTTTAATACGATTCTATTCGCTAATAATTTATTAAACTTTCGAATATTGTACGCACAGCTTATTAAAATCCAGATCTGAACATAGGCCTCACCCATAGTTTGCCTTATAGGGTTGGTAACCGCAGCTTTTTTTTGTTTTTAGTCGTATTAGAAAGTCGCCACTGCCCATTTCCTGATTTGTTTTCTTCAGTCGCCTCTTACGATACCCATGGGATGATATGGGGTAGTTCACATTCTTAGAAAGCATCTATTATACATGGTATGGTATACAAGTATTGTATGTTATTTAACAGATATATTACTATTTTAAGCATGTATATGGATAAGTCTTAAGATTAACATGGACAAAACAAAATTAATGTGTAATGTTCATGTCACACTTATGCCGGTAGTTGCTGGGAGCACTAAGCTAGAAGTTGTTAAAGAGTATGTTTACCTGGGACTAATAATATTCCGACTAGGTAAGTCCAACTCCGAATGAGAGGTCAATTGACGGATTAAACTCGGCTGGGCAGCGTTCGGAAGATTATGACACATCTTCTCGTTAGGCATACCTCAAAAACTCAAAACTAAATCGTACAACCAGTGCGTGTTGCGAGTGATGACTTATGGATCTGAGACGTGGTCCTTCACAGCTGGCCGTTGAGGAAGCTTAATGTCGATCAGCCAGCTATGGAGAGGGCTATGCTCGGGGTTTCTCAGCGTTAAAATTTAGGAATGAGGATATCCGCAGTAGAACCAGTGTGACCGACATAGCCCAACGGATTAGTAAGCTGAAGTGGCAATGGGCCCTCCATATAGTTCGAAGAACCGACAACCAATGGAAATGAAAGGTTCTTGAGTGGCAGTCTCTTACCAGCAGGAGAGGTGTAGGGCGTCTCCCTAACAGATGGAGCGATGACCTGGTAAGACATGCAGGAAGTCGAGTCTTCAGCCACCTGTATCCAGGTGACTGAAAACCGTGATATGTTGCGTTTCTTGGGTGAGGCCTATGTTCAGCAGTGGACTTGTGAAGGGCTGTAATGATAATGTAATAATGATATTCATTATGAATAGAAGTGGCGACTTAAGAGAATCTACTACCACATATATTCCCCTGGGTATCGTAACAGGTCCGAAAGGGAAATTAAGATACGAGATGAGCAGTAGAATCTTCATTAGTTAATGTTGTTTTTAGCAGATATAACAGCTTAAAATAACAGTTAATTACGGTTGCAAATCCATATACGAAGCGTGGCAACTACGGCAATCTATGCACGACGGCTGCGCTACGGCTAACGTGGGCTTTTGATAGGCTAGGCTAGGATATAAAAAGAAAATCTATTCCCCATCAGAATGTTACCGAAACAAATCAATCTATAAATCCTTCAGAACTTTAATATAAATACCGTTACCATTACAGTCTATTAAAGTCCGCTGTTGAACATAGGCCTATCCCATATCCATTTGGGGAGATATTTGCTATAGTTGCCACGGCAAGCAGTTTAGAAACCGCAGTTTTTATTTTAGTTGTTGTTAGGAAGAAGCAGCTGCCCATCTTTTTTTTATAGAATAAGGGTGACAAACGAGCACATAGTCCACCTGATGGTGTAAGTGGTTGCTACGGCCCATAGACATCTACATCAATCCTCGATTACAAATCAAAATGCAGATGCGTTATCACCCGTGACGACTAAGATGGAATGCCTCGTTTCCAGTAAAAAGGATCTCCGGTTCTCTATACTCACCATACGAAACACAGCGGTATTAAATTGCTATTTTACGCTGGTATTCTGTGAGAGCGTGGTCCTTCTCCAGTCGAGCCAACTCATTCATGCTATAATCGTAATATAGCTACAGCGTGGCTCTACCACTTATAAAATAAGGGTAACGAGCACACAGTCCACCAGATGGTAAGTAAATGCTGTGGCCCATAGACATCTAAATTTATCTTCGATTAACAAGTAAAACGCAGATGCGCTGTCGCCTGTGAGGACCAGGATGGAATGCCTCGTTTCCAGTAAAAAAGGGTCTCCGGAGCTCTACACTCACCATACGAAACACAGCTGTATTAAGCTGCCATTTTACGATGGTATTCTGTGAGAGCGTGGTTCTTCGGTGGACCTACCATAACATAGCTGCAGCGTGGCACCACCACGTATAGAAGCATATTTTTTCCTGATTTTTCTCCTTTTCACCTCTTACGACAATCACGGAACGATATGGGGTAATAGATATTTGTACAGCGCAATTACACGGTAATCATTAATATATATATATATATATATATATATATATATATATATATATATATATATATATATATATATATATATATATATATATATATATATATTAATGATTACCGTGTAATTGCGCTGTACAAATATACGCATAGCAATCAAGTGATGAGAACCCAATTGCTATTTTCATGCTCTTTAAATGTTCATTCAATAGCGCACGGCCATTTGTAACAGAACAGATATAAATTGGCGGTTGCAACAAATATGAATTGTTCGGTCGATTTTCTATCAGCTTGGAGCGTCCACAGCTAGTACTTTTCGCCCTATCAATTGCGTACATGTGATTTCACTCAATTTTCGAATCTGACGTACCCTTACCCTCAAGGGGAGTGAAAGCATTACTCAAATCATAGATTATATTTAAGGGTTTTGTAAGATTGAAATCTATCTAATTCAATAGTATCTTTACGAGGACATTTAAAAGGTTTTCCTGAGAAAAAGACATTTATTTCTAAAAAAAAATACTGTCATCCTATTACAGTGTGAAATTAGATAGTTTATAATTTTTTAAATAGAAGTTAGCTAAGAAACATCTGCCGGAGTAAATTTGGAATAAATGAATATTAAGCAAAAGACAAAGTATAAAAACACTCATAAATATTTTAAACGTTTACAAAAATATCAATTAATAATAAGAAATATTACGTTATTGTGTTATTAAATCTTAAATTTTCTCTGTATAATAGTTGTTACAAAACACTGGCTGATATTAAACTTATATTTTGTTTTTATAGAATAAGGGTGACAAACGGTGAACTGATGGTAAGTGGATACTGTGGCCCAAACACATCTACACTTATCCTCGTTTAAAAATCATAACGCATATGCGTTGTCACTCCTAAGGACTAAGATTGAATGCCCCGTTTCCAGTAAAAAGGCTCTCGGGATCTCACCTTACACTCACCATACGAAACACAGCAGTATTAAGTTGCTACTTTACGCTGGTATTCTGTGAGAGCGTGGTCCTTCCCCGGTCGAGCCAACCCATTCGTGCAACCACCATAACATAGCTGCAGCGTAGCTGTACCACGTATTAAATATATACATTATACACACAAAATCACAAACGCAAAATATTTTAAATTTTTATCTTACTCGCACTTCCGTATTTTGCGATATTAAGTAAGAATCGAGTAATGCCAACTAATTTTTCATATAATTTTAATTATTTATTTTTATTAAATAAAAATAGTAAACAATAAGACCACGAGAGTTAAATTTACTCTATTTATTATGAATACGATTTAATTTATTTTTATCGCCCATTCACGGAACACCGTGAAGTAGCGAACAACAAACAGGTTTCACTACATAAGGCTGAATTCAATTTTATGTTCAAAGACTGAATTCCTGCATAATGAAATAAAAAATATGCAATGTTATGATAAAAAAATATAACAGGTTTTATCTAAAGTACAAAAAATAACGTGTGAAGGGTCAAAACGACCCGATACATCATAAACTTATATGAAAGTCAAGTGCAGGGATGGTGAGAGGTGAACAGGGCAAGGCAAATTTATTGCGGTCTGCTTTCGATGCCTATTGTTGAAGTCGTTTTATGACTTTAAAAAAAATAATTTGAAAAAAAAAATAGCTCGACCAACGTCGCGTTAAGTGCTTTCAATCGCGCCGGCATTGGCCAGAGCGAGGCAATATATCTACAGAGAATTAAAATATTGAAATTTTGAATTTAAAATGTTTTACTGTGGCGGAATACGTACACTATAAAATTGTCACCGAGGACGGGCTTTAGCGTAGTCGTTCGGTTAGAAATTTCTTTTGAAATGAGGAAAAATGCTTGCTGCTTTCGTCTTACGACGTCATTTGAAATCAGTAGCCGTGAAATTTGTCGCGGTTTCTGAAGTGAAGATGAAGCGTTACCTATGTAATGCATACGTAGGAGAAATAGAATTAAAAAAAGAGAATTATATGGTAAAAAGAAAAATAAATGTTCACAAACATAGTTTGTAATCTGTAGCTTCATTGGCGGATAGCCAATTGCAATATTAGCAGCGTAATAAAAACCGAAGAACAGCATAATAGAAGTGTTTTATTACAGATAAGGTTTTTAAAAGTGTGATATACCTACAAGAATTTCATGGTTGTAGATTGCATCAGTATATTAACGTTTTCTAAAACATTCTTTTCTACTAATTTTTATTATTATAATTGATTTTAAAAATAGAATTTTACCATTATTTGAAATTGCTCATTTTTTATTAAAAAAAAAAACCTACAATCACTATGAGGTCAGATTGAAATTTAAATGGGATCGTTGTGAAAGTATTCACTATGGAAAATTAGCCTTGCAGATTTCGTGTAAAACCGTAATACCATGAAGAAAATGGCGTTAAAATTAGTAAAAAATACAGTCCTAATTAAAAAAGATTCCAGTGTAGATTAAAGTCGGTGGGGTTATTTTTTAATGAAGAATAAAATAATTAAATGTGAAATTTTACTTACGTATAACACCCAGTCTTTTGGGCTATGAGCATTGGTACCGCAAACGTAGAGTCGCGACCCGTCTCCCATGGGCTGGATCACTCGAACATGGTTGCGGCAGTCGAAGTGCTGTAAAAGAATTCCTAATTAATACATTGGATAAAATCTTATTCCCTATTATGAGTAAAGAATCAGATGATCCTACTAACGGTCCTCGATTCCAATATCATCGAAAGAAAACGTTTTTGTAAATATACATAATATGTATATGTTTTATGGTTTCTTGTAACTTATTTAACATAGTTTAGGGTTTCCAATTATGTAACAAGGATAAAGGAAAACGATCACTACCACAGACGTGACTAGGTTTTACTTTTAAGCACTATTGTACTGCAAAATGATAATATTAATTGAAAACATTATGTTGACTCGACGCCGGACTTACAAAGTATTAATTAAATGGTTCGATTTTATCGTATCGTATCGTTATCGTGCCGCTAGCTCGTCTTCGGCGGTCCGTGACACAACTGGTAACGAAGCTATTACTCGCATACATTGACTTATACATACATGACTCGCTCGCATATCAGGCTTTTGTTTCAATAAAATTCCATCTAGGGGAGTTGTATTTGAAAGTTTATACTTAACATTTCGATTACAATTGGGAAGCGGCAGACACGGACAACACATTTATCTCATAACCATGTAGACAACTTACGCACGCGCGCGTGCGTGTACGTGTGTGTGTGTGTGTGTGTGTGTGTGTGTGTGTGTGTGTGTGTGTTTGTGTGTGTGTGTGTGTGTGTGTGTGTGTGTGTGTGTGTGTGTGTGTGTGTGTGTTTGTGTGTGTGTGTGTGTGTGTGTGTGTGTGTGTGTGTGTGTGTGTGTGTGTGTGTGTGTGTGTGTGTTTGTGTGAATGGGTCGGCTCGACCGGGGAAGGACAATGCCTTCATAAAATACCAGTGTGAAATAGCAGCATTGTTCTATTTAATTCGTGTGGTGAGTGTCCAGAACCGGAGACACTTTTAACTGCGAACGAGGCATTTCATTTAAGCCTCAGGGGTTCTTAATCGAGGATTCTTAATCAAGAATAGTGTGAATGTTCAATGGGCCACAGCATCAGTTGGACTGTGTTCTCGTTTGTCCTATCCTTATTCTTAAAAAAAAAAGAATGTAGTTATTACCATAAAATGAAGCCAGAAGAAAGAAAATAGGTAAAGACAAGCATATGTATATGCACACACACGCACACCCCTACCCAGACACTCCTACATACATAGAAATATACATGCATACACAATAAATACAAACATGTATACATACATACGAAAAACAAAGTAAAACGTTCTTTTAATGCTCACTTAATAAGTATTGTGAAATAAATGAACAGGCAATGAAGAAAATGAATGCACAATCGTTCGCTCGCGGAAATTTTATTGGCATAATAGTAATTTGCTGAAGAGAAAGCGTATACATACTTGTATATATGTGTGTCCACAGCCTGTGATTATGCAAATTTGCGTCCAACGTAAATATTGAACGGGACATTAATATTCCAAACGACAGGAATATGCGTTGCTCGTTTTAGTAAATAAAATGTCGCTCAAAATGAACGGCTTTCACTTTATTTCAGTTCATTAGTGTTGGATCTTTCACAATATGTCGGGATTGGTCTTCATGGAAAACTTTAGGTGGGAGTGCTTTAACTGAGTTGGTGTGAGGTAATTACGTAATTTAAATTTTGATACTTGTTGGAAAATGCCTTAAATTTTTTCGTTTGAGTTGTCTCAGATATTCTTGAAAAATAATTTTAAATTAAAGATTGATATTAAATCTAATTCTATAATTAAACTTTTAATAAGAAATAAAAACCGATATCAAAAATTAAAAGGTATATAATAAAACTTAAAACAGTAAAATCCGTCTACATAAACTAAAAATATTAATAAAATCTCTATATAATAGTATATTTTATACGTGGTAGAGCCATGCTGCAGTTATATTAGTAGTATAGTTGTAGCACGAATGGGTCGGCCCGACCGGGGAGGGACCGCCCTCTCACAGAATACCAGCGTGAAATAGAAACTTAATGCTGCTGTGTTTCGTATGGTGAGTGTAGAGAACCGAAGACCCTTTTTGCTGGAAACGAGACATTCCATCCTAGTCCTTACGGATGACAACGCATCTGCCTTTTGATTCGTAATCGAGGATAGATGTACATGTCTATGGGCTACAGCAACCACTTACCATCAGGTGAACTGTATGCTTGTTTGTCACCCTATTCTAAAGCTTCTAAAGTCGGAGCTAAGAGAACGTGTATCAAATAATTAAAGACCCAATTTCACAAGCTATTAGGTAGAAATTATTTCACTCCTTATAATTTTGAAAGGTAGGTTTTGCTTTTTAAGAATTCTTAGTTTTTTAACATTCTGAGTAGACTAAGTAATATCACAAGATCAAATAGTTATCTAACTACAATAATTTCGTATTAGTAGGTATAATAAAAACTACATATATTTTTCCAACTTTAGGAGAGATTTTTTTAAATATAGGACTTCCTTATGTGTTCCTACTTAATACAAGAAGAATCATTGAAACTGGCTCAACCGTTTTCGAGATACATATTTTTTGAATCGTTGCTGTCTTTTCAAGAGTACGCTACCTGAAAAATATTAATCATAAACGATTTTCGATAACAACCATGCGGGATCAGGGTTATTATTTTTATTTTTATTTTAGTTAATCGTATGGCCGATACCCTCATATTAGCAATATTTATGTCCATTAACAGTTCCTTCTCTTCTCTTCCGGCTATCAGCAGGATGTACCGCATAAATATTAAAAGGAAATCTTCTCTTCTTCTCTTATTTTCCCTATTACATGATATAGAATATGGTCTATCATTCTGGACACTATTACATTTTTTTCTTTATTGCCTGCGAACAGAATACTATCGATACAAATATAATAAAAATGAAAGTTTAAATATTATTAGAAAATTGTAAACGATATTTTCAAAGTCTCAGAGTGAATGTACACCGTGTTTACAGATTGGTGCTCGGCGGTTGCGGTCGGACAGTGGATTGAAACTAATTTTCTCTACGTCACAACGAAAGCCGACTGGGCAACACGACTATTGTGCTGATATTCTGTCAGATTTTCAAATGGACAAAATATACGGGAAAAGGAAATCACTATATCGCTTTGTAGAGTATGTCGTTAAATCGAGACGAGTTCTTCGAATTGAATCAATCACTTTTTATTTTTGATATTTTATTTTAAGTATTTTGCATAACCGTTTTTTATATAATCTTGCAAGAATAATTGGGTGGAATTACAATATGACGTATAAATTTGAGATATGATGTCCGACAATTGTCATACAGCTTACATGATCACAACACTGGTTTTAGAAGCCCTATGACATTTAATATTAGAAATGCTCTATTTCAATGTCATCAAAAAGATGTACAGGTGGTTTTGGTTTGGATTCCAGGTCACTGTGGCATTCAAGGTAATGAAAGCTTGAATTGAGACTCTTTCTCATTATATATTATACGTACAAGATTTATTACCTCTGGCTAATTCAATTCTCTCAAGGCCTTGAGAGAATCGAAACTTGTCACGGGTAAACATTATGCTTATATCCTTCTGGATGTAAGTAAGAACGACATCCCTGTTATACCTTGGTTTTTCTTTCACCGCTCAGTGGGTAAACGAATACTTCTACTATTTGTTGCCTACGCTTTGGCCATTCCTGTACAATAATAAGTCTTGCAATGTTGACGATCAGGGACAGTTCTATTTGTGAATGCGGGCTTGATGAGGGAAAATATGACCATTAACTTTTTCTTGACCCAAACTCAAATTCTCTTTAAATGTCACGTTTATTACCTCCTCTCTTCTACTTTCCTCGTCCTATTAATATAGCATCTCTGTTATCATTAGTATTTACACGTTTTAAAATGTTTTGTGTGATTTATACATACTAATATATATATATATATATATATATATATATACATATATATATATATATATATATATATATATATACATTATAACCTAAAATACTGATATAATACGTCCTACAGAGGCGATGGATCCTTTATTATGGATTAGGGATTTTTAATCAAAAAGTTGGTAAACTTAATGTTTACTTACATAATAATTTTGTTGTCACTCCCATGACTGACACGAATTTGGCAGAATTCGTTTTTGTGTAGCCAAAAAATAAGAAGAAGAAGAACAAAAATACCGAGTAGTGCTCGAGTAAGTTCTTCTTTCTTGTATTAATAATGCGGTCTAGGGATATTCGACTTTTAACATAAATCAGTTAAGTGCAAACTATACTTGCACAATCGGTGTTTCGTGCCAAAAATATAAAAATATAACTAAAATCGTACTCCTATCTTTATTCTAGAAATTTATAACTTTTTAAACACTTTTGACAAGAATTATGGTAAAAAAGCAAAAAGAAAATAAGTAGAAAGCATTATGCTTTCAAATAAAAGGAATGGTATAAACTGTTTTGTCGAAATGAATAAATATATACAGAGTCTTATTTAATTTTTTTTATAATTTTGTATAGAATCTCAATGAAAGAAGAAAAAAAATATGTATAAAATAAAATTAAACTAAAAGCTTAAAATGCCTTTGAATTTTTTATTTAAAATAGTGGTTTAAAGGAATTTGACACGTTTTATTCGAAATTAGTCATTTTCCACGATTGTCTTCAACGCTTCTCATTTTTATCTCCTTAATATAAATAAGATAAATTTTAATCATCTCAATCATAAAATAGTCGTGACATATACCAAGGTGGTTCTATAAATGTCTTTTATCCAAATTTTGTCATGGAATAATATAGTTATTGGTAAACCAAAACCTATTTAAAAATTTGACATAAATGATGATGTATTTATTGTAGTCTGATAGAATTATTGAGGTAATTATTTCTAAAATGGGTTAAATAACAAACATGGCTTTCCTTACCGCTTTAATATATTATTTAATTCATACGGAGTTACAGTAGGGTAAAGGTTGGCTTTATGGTGATAATAAGAAAAAAACTTAAAATTTTATTTCAAAATTAACATTTATTAGAAAACCTCTTTACTTATTACAATAATCAGACTTTTCTTTTCAATAATTATTAATCACAGCAACTTAAATTCTTAAACATTAATAGGAAAATCAGATCAAACAAATCTTTTTGGTGTTGGCAATATGGAGATACGGGGGCAATGTGGCAATATGGTGACAAGTCTATTCAGGTGCCCAATCACTGTCATCAGTGCCTGAAAAGTCTACTTTATCACAATTATCACACAGGAACTGTGGCGACTCTGTGCCAGTACATTCTTGGTGGTACCATTTGCCGCAGCTCATGCACTCTACCCATACAGCTCCGTTCCTAAGTGCCACATCTTGGGAGTAGTGAACACCGCAATAGTCACACATCGTACTTTTATTTGATTTTGGTGTTTTCTCTACCTTGACTCTTGGTAGTTTACGCTTCAGGTTGCTTTCAGTTGAAGGTCCAGGAGTTGGAGAAGCAGAGGGGACACGAATCGAGGTAACGGTCTCCTCACTGGTAACGGCGACTGTGGTTTTGTTTGATATGGCGACGACGTTTTCTTCAGGACTGTCCATGGTGTTCGTGCTTTGAGGTGTTAAATATCGGGCCTGTGGATTCCGCTTAGCTCGTCGGGTACTAGAAGAAGAAGACGTTGGTACCTCAGGAACGGAAAGTAAAGAGAAAACTGAAGGTGACGCAGTTTCACGATTGACAGCAGAAGCTTGGGCATTATCAGTGGAAGATTCAATATTCTGTGACTGTAGGTCACTTGGCTGCATCAATGATGGGGCAATACTTTCATCAGAAATGGCATTTCGATCAAATGGCGCAATGCCAGTTTTTCGAATTATTGCCATTCATAATTATTGACTGCTGAAATGCATGCTCGAAGACTGGTGTTAATAGGCGACAAAAGTCAAGCCTTGTTGGAGCACTCGTTGGATGTTGAAGCTTATAATCATTTAGCACTTTAGCCCATGCATTTTTCAGTGACTTGTAAACAGAAACGTCCAGAGGTTGCAGGAGATGGCTTGTGTGACTTGGAAAAGTGAATAGATGAATGCCATTTTTTGTAGCGAAATCTATAACATCTTGGCTGACATGGGTAGAGTGAGATCCATGATTAAAAGTACCGGTCTAGCTGGTGGAATATGAGCTTCAAAATGATGCATCCACTCCAGAAATAGTTCAGAGTTAATCCATCCGTTTTGGATAATCTCACGATAGACCCTTCCGGAGCACCATTCGCTAGATCATTGACCATTCGGACACCTTTAAAAATGATCAAGGGGGGTACAGACGCTCCGCTCGCACTACAGCACCCAAGCACCGTTTGTGTGACACCTTTCTCTGCAAAAGTTCTACTGTAAATTACCTTCTTTCCAGTTTGAGTGACAATTTTTGACGGTTTTACGACGAACGTTACACCGGTTTCGTCGCAGTTATAAATCCTTTCAGGCTTTTGCAGAATATCCAGCTCAATAACGACGTCCAGTAGCTTTTTATAAAAATCGTCAATGTTTTGTCTGTTAGCAGTAACAGCTCGGCATGCTGCAAGCTTTTCTGGCGTGCGCAATGAAAGCCCGTACCGTTCTTTAAACGACCACCACCAATACCAATAAGGCCCAGCTTTACGTTTAGCATCGTTAAAGTGGTGATCTTTTCCTGCTTGGACTGCTAAAGCGTAACATTTAGCTTTGATGTCTGTGACGCTGAGACCAACTCTTAGTTCTTGCATTTTAATTATGTAGGAAACAAACTTACATTCAAGGTCGCTGTCTAATGTGAATGGTCTCCCAAGTTTAGGTAAGTTGAAACTTTCACCTCCATGAGTAGCTATGTGTCTTCTCAAAGTAGACCACGGTATGCTATATTCCTTAGACGCCTTGTACACTGACCAATTATCCTTTACAACTTTCATATAAGCCTCCTTGAAGCGTGAAGAGTCATAATTTCTGCGTTTCTCGCCCTTCATTTTCCTTTTATTTGCCTTTCCGGACTTGTTCCTGTAAGAAAAATCATCCAATACGTAAGACTATAACCCGGACTAATGAAACACAACCCGATATTTTTTTTAACAGAAAGATACAACATTTCGAGCTTCATCTACCCTGAAAACCCCATTCAAATTAAGCTTGAAATAAAATAAAAATAAGCTATGTAATGTTTTTGGTAATTTGGTGATATTTACGTACCGATTATCCTCCATTTTTTCGCATATTTTGGCGGGAAACAAATAAACCGCGTCGTGAGGACAGCGACCAGCGGCCAAATGAAAGAGAGATGAACATACTCGCCTTCAGTTCATTGAATGAACGCAAAACTCGCGCTGGGCATTATAAAGACCGTTAAAAGCAAAATTATCACCATATTGCTATATATCACCATTTAGCCAACCTTTACCCTAGAAGTTATTCAATTTTTTTCTTCTATATTTTGATGAGGGGAGGGGGACATCTTTCTTATAAAATAAATTAATAATCAGCTAGCCCCATCGTATCCTATCTAAGGGACTAAAATCTGAGAAAATGGAACTAAAAGCTCATAAAACATCCTTGCGACAACTGATACTCGTTTCACAATATAAACTGGGCTAGACCCACGTCGTTGTAGTTTAGTTTTAGTTTCCTCATCAGCGAGTCTATTTTACATTTAAATTTGATACTCTCCATCAAGAAATGTTGGCTCTTCTTAAATCCCACTCTTTTCGTTAGATAATTAAATCAGTATTTACTTTACGAAATTTTAAGGTAACTTTGTTTTCTGAGTTATCAGGGTTTTAGATTGGAGGGTGTCAGATATGATAAAAGTATTGCCTGAACAGCCGTTTTGAATACACATTTTTTACTTACAGCTTGTATTTTGCATAATATGTCCGGTGGGCTTGCTCTAATTAATTAAGAATCAAACATTTTGGAAAATATGAAGAAATTGACATCATTAATAACATTTCATACTTTATCATCTTTTTTGTTGTATCTCTTGGGATATCAACTATTTTATCTAAAAATAATCAAGTGCATACGCTTTTTAAATACTGTTACAATTCATCGCTTTTGTAATTATCTACTTCCTCATCATTATCATCATCACTTAACAAGTCTATTACTGAAAATACACCTTCTTCAAGGAATGCCACAAAATATAGTCCTGAGACACCTGCACTCATCGGAATCTTGTTGCATGTCTTAACTGTTCATCCCTCAAGCTAGTGGGGAGCAACTCTACACTTCACTTATCGGTACGAGGCTGCCACTTGAGGATGTTTCTTGCACATGGATCATTCCAGTAGCAAATATTTTATAATATTTTTTTAAGATTGCAGCACTAGGTCACAAGATTGGATCAGGTTTTAAATTTTAAAATATTTATTTCAAAAAGAATTTAAAAACAACAGTCTTATAACAAAAAAAAGTTTATCGATAGTAAAGTAGTTTTGGTGTTGAGTTTTGGTAAAAAAAGGGCGTTTAAACTGTGTTTTATATAAGTTTTGGTAAAATTTATTTAAAAAATAATAAAAACGCAAGGCTATAGATATACCACTGTTTCCTAAACTTAGATTGTATAATTTATTTTAAATGTTAAAAATTACATACATTCTCACATTATACTCGATAGTCTTGTTGCATATATCCTTGCTAGAGCCGTACTGCAATTTTAATAGACTACTCGTACATGTAAAGCATAAATGGTTTGGTTCGACTGAGGAAGGACCATGCTCTCATAGCATACGAGCGTAAATAAGCATTTTAATGCAGCTGCGTTTGATATGGGCATGTAGAGAACCCGGAGGCCATTTTTATTGCATTTTCACCTTGCAACTGAATTTTAATTCTTAATCGAGGATAGATGTAGATGTCTCGTGACGACTGTTTGCTCGTTTGCCACCCTTATTCTGTACAATAAATAAAAAATCTAAGTTTAATTTTTCGATTTAATCAAATTTATAACATTGTATTTTAGTAATAAACTACATTTTGTGGTACCTAGTAAATTAAAAGTTTTGCTTCCTCTTCTATCTCTATAATTATATTTTTTACAATATTCTGAATCTCTTAATATGTGGCATCTATTTAGTTTACTTATTAATATATTACATATATTTATATACTGATTTGTAAAGCGCTATCGTTTCGGAAATACTGTCAGTTTTTTAAAGTCATGTTTTATTATTTGTGAGTCTGCAGCTATGCAGGTCTAATAAGACTAGTATCACCCCGACCAGTGATCGCTGCTATGCCTATAGTTCACTGCTAATACCTATATCTTCAGTAAATTGAAGGAGTTACTCAGCTGTGACCCATTATAGTTCTTCTGCGTTTTGGTAGTTCCCCGTATGAATGTTACGTTTGTGCATTAGGGATCCACAATCAGGATGTTCAGAGGTGATTTTTACGTTAAGAAACAGAATCGGCACATCCACGAGTTGCTTAGTCCCAAAATGAACATGTGTTTTTTAAACAACAATGTTCAGTCAGGGCTCTTGCCAAAATAGCCAGTTTATTCTTAATTAATTCCAGATCTTATGAAGAGAATTAATGTTTACTGTAAGTGTTTCCGACAAAAATTGCACAATTTAAAGCAATATAAAATTTAGGGAATTCAAAAATAACATTTTAAGCTACAGAAATCTCAACCTTATTTCGTTTTTTTAAATAATTAAACCGGGGAACTTTTAATGTACATACGTTATGTGTGAAAACGTAGAGTAAGAAAAAGAAGCAAATTTTTTCATAAAAAACTTTGTTAACCATGACTTTAGTTCGTACTCACTGAGGTAACTTTGCTAGAGATTGTTCTAAAGTAATTATCGGATTAATATACTTGGAACGTTCAGCCGCTATACAGACGTGAACGGCGAACTGTTTTGCGCTCAGAAACAATCAGAATTAAGCAGAAGAACAATCAAGCTCACGTCTAAGTTTCTTTTAACGGCACTTAGCCGAGAGCGTTCGCATAACTTCATTCGGAACTAATGCTTTCGATTGGTCCATTTCGTTAATTATTCGCCACTTTACGTAAGTAGATTTACGGCCGGATTTCTTCTTCTCGCTTTTTTACCGCGATAATTTTGCTTCGAGGACTGCAGACGCATTCCACCTTAATTGTCATTGTTTAAGAGCACTAATTTACATTGAATAATTAACATTACAATATATTGCCAAAGCACTAAGCGTAGCATCTCACCACTGTAATTAGAACTCGATAATTTATTACCGTAATCTTAATACATAACGAGGAATTCTTTCTTCTTCTTCATTAAATCAGTAAATTATACTGCAGGACATGAAACTCCCCCGTTGTAGGGAGGATTTGCCTTACTCGTTACGCTTGGCAAGCGGATTGACGATCGTATTGCCAAATGTCTGGCACTCTGTAGCACATAGCACGAATGGGTCGGCCCGACCGTGGTAGGGTCATGCTCCACCGAATATCAGCGTAAAATAGCAGCATAATGATGTTATGTTTCGTATAGTGAGTGCAAAGAACCGGAGAATCTTTTTATTTGGAAATGAGGTATTCCATCTTAGTCCTCAGGGGTAACAATGTATCTGAATTATGATTCTTAATGTAGGATAAAGTAAATGTCTATGGGCCACAGCACCCACTTACCATCAGATGGACTGTCTGCTTGTTTGTCAACCTTATACTATAAAAAAAAAACCTTTGATGTTGTCCATAGCCGGTACGAGCATTATACGTCTAACGTAAAGGAGATGGTTATACCGCCATCTATCGAGAGCTATGGGAGTTTCCTGGTATTTCTTATAGTCACCCTTTATGACATCTACGGGACGTGATGGTACTGTAGTCATAATAAGCTACTTTTGAATATGCCAAAATGTCATGAAATAGTAATCACAAAGAAAAATATATTATTAAGTATGATTCAATGTTTTTTTTTTTTTTTTTTTTTATAGAAGAGGGGGCAAACGAGCATGCGGCTCACCTGATGTTAAGTGACTACCGCCGCCCATGATCAACCGCAACACCAGGAGAATGTGCCAATGTGCAATGTTAATACTAAAGTAACATAAGCAAAGGACGTTGAAATATATCTAGATTCAAAACTTCACCAAAACATATAATTATGTTATAACAAATTGTTTTGTTAACAATTAACATTAAAATATTTTAATGTGTACGTTAAACATCAAAATCATTTAAAACCTCTCGCTTTGTAATACGAGCGACCAAGGATTTTAAGGATGTTGAATCTTATATTTATTTATCTACATAAATAATATAATTTGATCGTGGCTTTAGTACGTGATATTTATCTTCTATCTATATTATACTAAATATAAAGATCGTATTGAGAATATAAATGGTAGGTAAATGAAATTGTATACTTGGGGAGTGCTTTCAGCCGGGATGGAAGATGTGATTTAGATGTGGATAGGCGTGTCGCTGCCGGAAACAAAGTCAATGGTGCCCTGAATGCATTAGTAAAAAGGCAAGGCGTGGTGAAAAGTGCACGCCTTGCAATACATAACGCAGTGTTGGTGCCGACTTTGTTATATGGCAGCGAAACCTGGGTATGCCAGAAGAAGCATAAAAGCAAGTTGAATGCAGTGGAGATGCGATCTCTTCGTAAAATGTGTGGCGTTACCATAGCCGACCGAAAGCGAAACGAAGAGATTCGCAATATGGCAGGATTGAAAGATGACCTTATCACAAAAATTGATAGGGGCGTACTCCAATGGTTTGGGCACGTTGAACGAATGAGTGAAGACCGAATCATCATCATCATCATCATCATCATCATTACAGCCTTTCACAAGTCCACTGCTGAACATAGGCCTCCCCCAAGTAATGCCACAAAGCACGGTCCTGAGCCACCTGCATCCATCGACTTCCTGCATGTCTTACCAGGTCGTCACTCCATCTAGTGGGGGGTCGCCCTACACTACGCCTACCGGTACGAGGCTGCCACTCGAGAACCTTTCTTCCCCATCGGTTATCGGTTCTTCGAGCTATATGGCCGGCCCATTGCCACTTCAGCTTACTAATCCGATGGGCTATGTCGGTCACTCTGGTTTTACTGCGGATATCCTCATTTCTGAGTCTATCACGCAGAGAAACTCCGAGCATAGCCCTCTCCATAGCTCGCTGAGCGACCTTAAGCGTCCTCATACGGCCAGCAGTGAAGGACCACGTCTCAGATCCATAAGTCATCACTGGCAACACGCATTGGTTGTACAATCTAGTTTTTAGAGATTGAGGTATACCTGACGAAAAGATATGTCGTAATTTCCCGAAAACGATGTGTGGCAACATCGTTTCCGGGACACCTGAGATTTTGAGTTAGATTGAGAGGTTCTATGGGCAGCTGTACACATCATCGTTGGAGCCACACGCAAGTGTGAGTAACGATCCAAGAGCAAGTCTTATCCGACACTATTCCGATGATATCCCGGACGTCAGTCTAAGCGAGATTAGAATGGCTCTCCAGCACCTTAAAAACGGCAGGGCCCCAGGCGAGGATGGAATTACAGCGGAGCTTCTGAAAGCGGGTGGAACACCGGTACTTGTAGTCCTTCAGAAGCTCTTCAATTCCGTCCTCCATGGTGGCACTACTCCAGAGGCGTGGAGCAGAAGTGCGGTGGTCTTGTTCTTTAAGAAAGGCGACAACGCTCTCTTAAAGAACTACAGACCGATTTCCCTTCTGAGCCGCGCCTACGTGCTGTTTTCGAGAGTCATTACGAATCGTCTCGCACGCAGACTTGACGACTTCCAGCCTCCCGAACAAGCCGGTTTCCGAAAAGGCTTCAGTACCATAGACCACATACATACCCTGCGGCAGATTGTACAGAAGACTGAAGAGTACAATCTGCCACTTTGCCTGGCGTATGTGGACTATGAGAAAGCCTTTGATTCCGTCGAAATTTGGGCGGTGCTACAGTCCCTTCAGCGGTGCCAAGTTGACTGTCGGTATATCGAAGTGCTGAAGTGTTTGTACAGTAGGGCTACGATGGCTATCCGAGTACAGAACCAGAGCTCGAAACCTATCCAACTGCAGAGAGGTGTAAGACAGGGTGACGTTATATCCCCGAAACTCTTCACCGCTGCATTGGAAGACGTTTTCAAGCTACTGGACTGGAAAGGATACGGTATTGACATCAATGGCGAGTACATCACTCACCTTCGATTTGCCGACGATATAGTCCTTATGGCAGAATCGCTGGAGGACTTAAGCACTATGCTCAATGACCTCAATAGTGCCTCCCAACGGATAGGTCTTAAGATGAACATGGACAAAACAAAGATCATGTTCAATGTCCATGTCACACCTATGCCGGTAGTTGTTGGGAGCACTATGCTCGAAGTTGTTGACGAGTACGTTTACCTGGGACAAATAGTCCGACTAGGTAAGTCCAACTTCGACCGAGAGGTCAATCGACGGATTCAACTCGGCTGGGCAGCGTTCGGGAAATTACGACATATCTTTTCGAAGACCGAATGGTGAAGAAAATATATAGAGCGAAAGTAAATATTAAAAGGTGTCGAGGTAGACCGAGACTAACTTTCGAAGATCATGTGAGCAAATTGCTCGAAGAGGGGAGGGTCAAGAGTACTCGGATACCTAGACGTGCATGTATGAAGAAGTTAATGAACCTGAAAGAGGCGAAAGAGGTATGTAGGGATCGTGACACTTGGCGATCTGTTCTCTCTGGCTACCCCGTTAGGGATTGTGCGTGACGATAAGTAAGTAAGTAAGTAGTAAGTATTGAGAATATACAAGCATAATTTTTACGTTTCTTGCA